>JALXFT010001989.1:0-19999 GCA_023376895.1 Aspiorhynchus laticeps | reverse complement strand
GGGAGGGGCGGGGTGAGCAGTGCTCATTAGCATTTAAAGAGATATGCACCGAATCGAGTCACTGTGAACAGAGCTGTTTTTGACAAGGTAAAAAGGGTGTTGTTTTACACGACCACTGAGACCATTTCAAGAAGACCCTATGAATCATACCACCTTGTGGAAAATGGGCATCCGATGTCCCCTTTGAAGCACAGCCACCACAAAATCAGACTTACTTTAAAATCATGCTGAGGTTAAATACACTCTTAAAAATAAAGGTGCTTCAAAAGGTTCTTCAAGCGATGCCATAGAAGAACCATTTTTGGTTCCACAAAGAACCATTCAGTCAAAGGTTCTTTAAAGAACCATCTCTTCCTTACCTTTTTATAATCTGAAGAACCTTCTTTCACCACAAAGAAGCTTTTGTGAAACAGAAAGGTTCTTCAGATGTTAAAAGTTCTTTATGGAACCATTTAGACAAAAAGGTTATTCTATGGCATCGTGAAGCACCTTTATTTTTAAGAGTGTACAGATTTAAAATCATAACAAGAAATAATAAGAAACAAGAAATAAAAAATATCTATGATACTGTTTTTGAAATCAAATCTTTGCATAGCTATGACAGGAAACACTGGATCTAACAATGCCTTAGAAAAAAAGAGTTAATCTTAAAAAAATAAAGCATATACAAAAACCCATATGGGAAATATAAGAGTTATTGGATAAGCATGTTATAAACTTCTGAAACATTGGTTTTTCATATTTTAGAGCAGTCACTGCAATTTATGAAAAAAAGCAATTAAATATATGTGGGAGTGTGTGTGAAAAAAATCAGATGTAACCCCCTTTGTAATCCTTAACATTTTCATAAGTAACTGTAATTTAATTACAATTACATGTAACTAGTTACTCCCCAACACTGGGAACATGTTACCTGTTTCTGATGCAGAAAAGCTAGTTCAAGCATTCATGACCTCTAGACTGGACTATTGTAATGCACTGCTAGGTGGTTGTCCTGCATCTTCAATAAACAAGCTACAGATAGTACAAAATGCAGCGGATAGAGTCCTTACCAGGTCAAGAAAATATGATCATATTACCCCAATTTTACAGTCTCTGCACTGGCTACCTATTATGTTCCGTATCAGTTACAAAATATTATTACTTGCCTATAAGGCCCTAAATGGTTTAGCTCCTGAGTACCTAACTATTCTTCTATTACGCTACAATCCAACCCGCTACCTTAGGTCGCAAAACTCTGGACTCATGGTAGTACCTAGGATAGCAAAGTCCACTAAAGGAGGTAGAGCTTTTTCATATTTGGCTCCCAAACTCTGGAATAGCCTTCCTGATAATGTTTGGGGTTCAGACACACGCTCTCTGTTTAAATTTAGATTAAAGACACATCTCTTTAGCCAAGCATTCATATAATGCATTCATATAATGCATCTCATAATCTTGTACTGCAATTATATCTGATCAAACACACATTATTATTCTTTAGCTTTGGTTGAACAAATAATTTTTGCTTGGATGGAACAACAGCTACGCTAATTATGTCTCTATTTGTTTCTCTGTTTCTGCCACGGTAGGAATTACACAAGCTTCAGTCTGGATCCAACCCTTAAATGATCAGAGATGACCAAACACCTGAGAAGAGATGATGCCAACCCCTCAGAGGACGACAACCCTCAGACAACATACAGAAGTTAAATATATATGTGCTCTGCATTTATTCCATCCTAAGTGCACACACACACACCGTGAACACACATCCAGAGCAGTGGGCAGAAATTTATGCTGCGGCGCCCAGGGAGCAGTTGGGGGTTCAGTGCCTTGCTCAAGGGCACCTCAGTCGTGGTATTGAGGGTGGAGAGAGCGCTGTACATTCACTCCCCCCACCTACAATTCTTGCCGGCCCGAGACTCGAACTCGCAACCTTTCGATTATGAGTCCGACTCTCTAACCATTAGGCAAGGCAAGGCAAAT
Source organism: Aspiorhynchus laticeps (assembly GCA_023376895.1). Taxonomy (NCBI): domain Eukaryota; kingdom Metazoa; phylum Chordata; class Actinopteri; order Cypriniformes; family Cyprinidae; genus Aspiorhynchus; species Aspiorhynchus laticeps. The sequence goes on along the minus strand of JALXFT010001989.1, from coordinate 18,031 downwards.
TTTATTTTTAGAGCACAAGTTTTACACAACTGTAGTTGATCCAAAGTGCTTTACAATAAAATAACTGAATTTAAAAGAGAAAGGAAGGGGAGACAACAGAAAATAAAACAAGTATCAAAAGCAATTAAAATGTAATTTCATAAAACACCAATTAAACTATTCAAAGTAGATACACAACATCACTCAAATGCTAAAGAGTAAAAATAAGTCTTTAATCTAGATTTAAAAGCATCCAATGATGGAGAAGCTCTAATGTTCAAAGGTAGACTGTTCCACAGCTTTGGGGCCACTACTGAGAAAGCTCGATCACCTTTTGTTTTACAACGTGAACGGGGGACAGATAAAAGTAACTGATCACTAGATCTTAAGGACCTAGAGGCTGTATATGGCTTGATGAGGTCACAAATATAATTATGGCAGAATTATGCAATGCCTTGTATGCAAAAAGAAGGACCTTAAAGTCGACTCTAAGTTTTATAGGGAGCCAGTGCAATGAGGCAAGGACAGGGGTGATATGATCCCTTTTCTTAGAAAGACTTGGCCTAATGGGGAAGGGGGAATTGTTGTGAAAAGAGAAACACAACAACTACAACATCAGCCACACCCTTAATGAAATCAACTTAAGTTAAAAACACCATTACCAGTGGTCAGTGGCGGCTGCTGGTCTTTCAAAGAGGGGAAGCTCATTTTCGGCCTACATCATAAAAATTGTCCATTTATTTATACATAAATTCTGCCCTTCATTCCTTTTCAAGAAAATGCTCTGTGACCCTGTCGTACCAACTAGGCGTCTTTTCCAGTGACTTGACCGGTGTCCTCTCAATGGCCAGCAGAGCTAGGCTGCTAGGCCAGCAGAGCTAGGCTGGCCGGGTGGTGCAGTGACAACAGTCTCTCTCTGAATGTGGAGAAGACGAAGGAGATTGTCGTTGACTTCAGGAGAGTGCACTCTCTGCATGCTCCTCTGACCATCAATGGTGCGACCGTGGAGAGAGTGAGCAGCACCAAGTTCCTGGGTGTACACATCACAGAGGACCTCTCCTGGACCAACAACACTGCAGCACTAGCCAAGAAAGCACAACAGCGTCTCTACTTCCTCCGCAAACTCAGAAGAGCCAGAGCCCCGGCCCCCATCATGTGCACCTTCTACAGAGGCACCATCGAGAGCATTCTGACTAGCTGCATCACTGTGTGGTATGGCGCCTGCAACGCGTCCTGCCACAAGTCCCTTCAACGGATAGTGAGAGCAGCTGAGAAGATTGTTGGTGTCTCTCTCCCCTCCCTCCAGGACATCTACAGCACCCTTCTCACCCGCAAAGCCCTCTACATTGCAGGTGATACCACCCACCCGACACACAGCTTCTTCAGTCTGCTACCATCAGGGAGGAGACTGCAGAGTCTCCAGGCCAGGACCAACAGACTGAAGGACAGCTTCATCCACCAGGCTGTCAGGAAGCTGAACTCCCTCCCGTCCTTGCCCCCCCTCCCCTCTCTTACACCACGCACCACTGAACTCTGACCCCCCCCCCCGCAAACCACACACACACACACACACTGTGACAAGCACCAGTCACTTTGTACAGCATTGGACTGACCTCATTCAACTACCTCTTCTGACAGTCTGAATAAAGACTGCTCTCTTTTTGTCACTTCAATAGAATAGACTTAATAAGCTCTTTGCACTACACCATTCATATTCTGCACTGTCTGTGTATTTCACTGGTTTGCACTATCTACCATGTGCCTTATGCCACTTTATCTATTTATTATTATTATTATTATTTTTATTTTTTTCTACATGTCCTTATTTGTATATTTGTGCGTTCTACTGTTAGTGTTTAGTGTTATCTGTATGCACCAGGGAGTAAGAGAGTAATGCAATTTCAATTCTCTGTATGTATGTACGGTACATGTGGTAGAATTGACAATAAAGCTGACTTTGACTTTGACTTTGACTTAAACGGCCTTGACCCATTGTGTTACGGGTGTAGGACTTGAGCTACTTTAAACAGGAGAAGCTCCTTTCTAAACCTGCAGATGTAGCTCCAGTTGTTGCCACTAATGAGAACAGTTTGTAAAGCTGAGGCATTGCACTGTCCAACTCCATGTCTTTAAGCAACACCAAGTAATCACACAGCTTTCCCCTGTTACCCTGCAAGTCCTGATCTGAATACAGGACTTGAAGTTCAGACCTCAGTCTCCAAATAAGCAACCGCAGCTTCAAAAACAAGCCAAAACAAGCCAATGTTTTTTTGATGATTTATTATCTTCAAAATTATTTATCATCAATTATTTATTACCAATAAATGAGCCACATATTTATAGCCTAAAATATATAGGGGTCATTCTATGGAAATGTCCATTTTTCTGTCCCTAGCCTTTACAGAAATATTACACTTGAAAAACACTTGGTTACGTTTTTTATATATTTTAAAATGAAACGATGTGTTATTTGAACAATTACACCTTCTTGAGCCATCAATGTGGCAATATTTGTTTTTAATTAAAGGGGTGGTTGACTGTTTTTTTTCTAGGCTTGATTGTGTTTATGGGGTGCAGTCTAGCATGTGTTCATGCTTGGTTTTTTAAAAACGCATTATTTTTCACATAATTTACCTTTATTCCACACCTCTCTGTCCCTTCTCTGACAAAGGCCTCGATTTATTTCCTGGTTTTATGAAGCTCCTCCTTCAGAAATACGCGATGGGCTGAGATTGGTTAGCTGGCTCAGTGTGTTGTGATTCGCTAAACCGCCTCTACTGCACGTCTGAACGTCCCGCCCCTCTCCTCAGCAGCATGTGCTCGGTTGAATTGTAAACAGTGGTGTTGTCTACAGGGGCGGACTGGGGCAAAATTTCAGGCCGGGAAATCTCACACGCATCCAGGCCATCACATATACCCACAACAAATTTTGAAATCACAGACAACAATATTTTTTTGTATGGCCATAATCATCATCACATAAAAGTTTAAATCCCTAGGCTGGGGCCGCGTAAAATAATTAAAGGTTATCTCTTGAACTTCCATTTTCATTTTTAGTCTCTTCATTTTCCCTGACATCTCTCTGTCTCTCATGTGTGTTTTTTTCTTGTACCTGTCACTTTTTCATCAACACGTCTCCACCTTGTTGCAAAACAACCACCTCATTGTAATTTGTTTGCACATAGTACACATTTATTTGAGAAAAAAAATATTACATTAGGACTATGTGTTATTGTTTTATCTTTCCTAAATTTCAAAATTAGTACAATAATAGCTACATCTTGAATATACCTTTATAGAAAAATCTTAATACTTAACGTTTTTGCATTATCACAAGTTTTGTCCTAAGGAAAATTAACCATGGTTTTATTAGGCCTATGGTAAAAGTATAGTAACCATGTTTTTTTTGGCAGATTGATTACCATTTGTAACCAGAGTTTTACTACAAATACCATGGTGAAGCTATATAGTGTAGCAAAACCATTGTTCATTTGTGATTACCATGGTTTAACTATAGTAACCATGGTTTTTGGTTTTATTTTAAGTGAAACCATGCACGGTTCATTTTCGTAAGGGTTGTGTTGTCTGCCTTAGCTCCCTCTAAACCTGTTATAAAACGATGTGAATATTTGTCTGCTAAAGTCCTACTCTTTACAATAGTAATTGTCATTTTGGTAATTTTGCAGCAATTGACTGCTACTGCTGACATTTGCTAGCAGTTTAACTAAGTAAACTAAGACAAAACTACAATAGTCTGTCTATTTACAGATGTAACTGACCTGCACTTGAAGTCATAAACAGGACAGATTTGCCTCTCTGCTCCACCTGGGAGCTTCTACTCGAGTCTCGCATCCTTTTGTCGGACGCGCGGAGCGTGCGCGAGGCGAATTGCGTTGCCAGCCAAGAAGACTAGCCGATTCATGATTTATTGGAGTTTTATTGTTGAATGGCGAATTCGGAAATAATGACTTTAGTATACATTCGGCAGGCAAAAACAACAACAAAAAAAATAAAAAATAAAATGTAGGGTAGCGGGCCAAATTGGCTGCCAGGCCACCGGGAATTGTCCCGGTTCTCCCGATGGCCAGTCCGCCCCTGGTTGTCTATAATGGCTAAACCGCCTCTACTGCAGTCTGAACGTCCCGCCCCTCTCCTCAGCGGCATGTGCTCCGGTTGAATTGTAAACAGTGGCGTTGTCTATAATGCTTATCAATTTGAGCCCGATTGAGACCCAGAGGACATTAGTGAAGAGGATTGTGCAGAACCTGTGCAAGCACGGCTCTTAATGGTATGTTTGGTTGTTGTTGTCTCATACTTTTAAATACGCTGCTATTTGTAAGTGCTACTGCTTCTGTTAGCTTTTAATATACGGTTTTATCCTGATTAAAGCTTTAATACAGCACAGCAACCGCACGCGTGTCCATTTATAATGCTTCTCATTGCTGTGTGAAAATAAGTGTATAATTGGAACAGTTTGTTGGAGCTTATCTGACGATCTGAATGAGAGGGAGAGAGAGAGAGAGAGTGTGTGTGTGTGTGTGTGTGTGTGTGTGTGTGTGAGAGAGAGAGAGAGAGAGTGTGTGTGTGTGTGTGTGAGAGAGATAGAGCGAGAGAGAGAGAGACAGAGAGAGACTTTGACTTTTCAAAACACTTTAATTATACAAACATTACAAGCTTAAAAACAAAAACCTAACTAGACATAGGATTCCTAAACATTACCAGTTAAAAAACAAATTTCCTGAATCACACACAGTCACCAATGCCCCCCCAACACCCCATTTCCATTCAAAATGGAGGACATTATTAGTATGTTGATAATAGGTATATTCAATCACCACTCTTGACTCCACTAAGGACTTAAACAGAGTTACTAAATTCACATCTTCACCGGAATTTTTACACTGATGAGACTTTAAAATAACAAGTTTAGCTTGTCCTATTAAAAAATTGGCAAGTGTACACTGTTGCTGCCAAGACCTCTTATATCTGCAACCCAGAATAAATAGACTGTTGGTAAATGTAAAACCCAATCTTACGATCATTTTCTCCAATATTTCAAATAATGAGTTAAGTCTAAGACACTCACAAAACATATGAAAGACATTGTCAAGAGCGTTACAAAAAGGACATTCTGGTAAAACAGTCTCATTAATCTTGGACACAAAAGAGTTTGAGGCTATAATACAATGTAGTATCCTCCACTGAATATCCCCACATCTCTTAGAGATAGGAGGTTTGTACAGTAACCTCCATGATGGATAAACCTCATCTGGAATAGAAAACCAAGACCTCCATTTTGTATCTGGTCTTTGTTTCAATTGTCCCAAATGTACAGATTTTACGCAAATTTGGTATAACATTTTTTTCCCAATACAATGAAACACTAAAGTGCCATAGCCTTTCAGCAATTTTGTTTGACTGTTATCATCAGATTCCCAATCTTTAAGAACTACCTTGAACTCAGGAAAAGTCAGAGAAATAACACCATTCAAGAGAATATTATTAACGAAGGAAAAGAAAGTCTGAGGGAAAGATGCCTTAAGATTCCTGACAAATCCCTCCACAATTCTTACTGAATTTATCCCAACTTGATCAGCAATTGCCTGTACAGTTCTCCATTGGCCATTCTTTAAATCAATCAAGTCCATGACTTTTGTTACCCCAGCATTCAAAAATTTCATGACTAAAGATGATGATACATTAGCTGATAACTGAAAAAGGGGATTAAAAAAAATAGGTTCTGAAACACCACAATGTTCATCTTCATGTCTCAATATTTTAAAACAATTCCAAGATTTTAACACTCCTAAATAAAAACTGAAAGGCAAAGAATGCACATTCTGCACCAAGGTCTTCTGCATTAAGAACAACTGTTTATCAAGACCAAATCCTCCCACGTTCTTGAGTATATATAATCCAAACACAACCCAGGGCACAGGATCTGAACTATATAAAAGTTTTTGTAAAGATTGTAACCTCATTGCCAAGACTTTAGATTCCAAATGTATTAGTCCTTGGCCTCCCTCTGCTACAGGAAGGTAAAGGATACCTGGAGGAAGCCAATGACAACCATCCCAAAAAAAATTAACAAATGCTTTTTGAACTCCAGAAAGTAATTCTTTAGGAGGATCTAATACAGTAAATTTATGCCATAACATTGAAGCTGCTAGATTGTTAATAACCAAACATCTCCCCCTAAAAGAAAGATATGGTAGAATCCATCTCCACTTCTGAATTCTAAGAACTATCTTATCACCTAGCCCTTCCCAGTTCTTTTCCGTATAGCTATTAGTCCCAAAACATAAACCAAGGATTCTAAAACCATCTCTGGCCCATCTGCATTGCTGCGGCAGCCTAGGAGGTCCTGCACCCAGCCAGTCACCCAAAAGCAAAGATGCACATTTCTCCCAATTAACACGTGCAGATGAAGCTTGTTGATATTTGTTTAAGGAAGAAATCAATTTTGTAACATCCTCTGAGTTTTTTATAACTATTGTTACATCGTCAGCATAAGCTGTAAGTTTGACTGAATTTACACTGGGAGCACTAGAAATATTAAAACCACTTAGCTCCTTCCTAAGTGAGACTAATAAAGGTTCAATAGAAATTGCGTACAGAAGGCCAGAAAGAGGACACCCCTGCCTTATGCCCCTGGTTACAGAGAAGGGCCTAGTTAAAGAGCCATTAATCTTCAACATACTATAAATTTCATTATATAACATTTTAATGAGGGATACAAAATAAGGTCCAAAACCAAAAGCTTCCAGAGTTTTAAATAAATACTGGTGATCGACCCTGTCAAACGCTTTTTCTTGATCTAATGAAAGAAAACCAATGTCCAAATTATGCATTTTTGCCACTGTAATCATATCCCTCATCAAGAACAGATTATCAAATATTGTCCTTTTGGGAACACAAAATGTTTGGTCCATATGAATGACTGATGCCATATATTTCTTAAGTCTATTAGTCAAAGATTTAGATAAAATCTTAAAATCAACACATATCAGTGATACTGGACGCCAATTCTTCAGAGATCCAAGATCCCCTTTTTTTGGAATCAATGTTAAAATTGCTCTTCGACAACTCAAAGGAAGGGTCCCTCGATTAATGCATTCAAGAAAAACTTGGTATAAGTCCTGCCCTAATAGATTCCAAAAGGATTTGAAGAATTCTGCAGAAAGCCCATCCAATCCAGGTGACTTCCCAGAACACATCTCCTGAACAGCTTGTGAAATCTCTCCAAAAGTCAAAGGCCCATCCAACTCATTACGTTCTTCTTCCGTTAACTTGGATAGGTCACATAAAAGTTCATCAGTTGCTGTATCATCACATAATTCCGAACAGTATAGATCCTCATAAAAAGAAAGAGCATAAGATTGAATTTCCCGTTGATCTGTTATCACACCGCCACCCGGTATTTTCAACTGATGAAAACTCTTCTGTTCCCTTGGCTTTTTTTCAAGACCAAAGAAGAATGATGTAGGAGCATCCATATCGTTCAGCTGTGCAAATCTAGTCCTTAGAAGGGCTGTTTTTCCTCGTTCTTCCAATAAATTCCTTAAAAGGAGTTTATCATTTGCAACAGAGTCAATAAAAGTTGAATTATTGTGGGTACAGTCACTGCTTTGCCCAAGGATATCTTGTTCAAGGGACTTCATTCTTGCTTTAAGCATCCCAGCACTATGTGCAGTGTACTGCTGGCAAAAAGATTTAATTTGTGTTTTACCAACATCCCACCATTGACTCAGTAACTGAAAATTACATCTCTCCTCTCTCCAAGCTTTCCAGAAAAGATTAAAGGAGTGAATAAAAGTACAGTCCTGCAATAATCTATTATTAAAGCGCCAATGAGAATTATAGGATTTAGAAAGAGAAACAGAAACTACAATAGACACATAGTGATGATCTGACAGAAAGGATGGTGAAATCAAACTACTAAAAAACCTACCCCTATTACCCTTTTCAACATAAAAGCGATCAAGCCTAGCCCCTGACATATTATTAGAATTAGCTTTTAACCATGTGTACTGTCTGACTCCAGGAAAGGCCTCTCTCCACACATCAACTAATTTGTGTTCATTAATTAATTTCTTTAAACTCTCAGCAGAAGAATGGTGAGGTTCATCATGATTTCTATCCAAACATGAATTAACAGTACAATTAAAATCTCCACCAAGTACAACAACATTTCCCTGAGGACACTGTAATAAAGCATCAGACAGTGTTTTAAAAAATGAAATGCGTTCTTGACCAACATTTGGTGCATACACATTAATAAAGGAAAAATTAGTGTTTCCAAAAACCATATCAACTCTCAAAATCCTACCAGGTATTATTTCAACCACATCTGGTTGTGTACTAACACGTGGAGAAAAAAGGATGGCAACACCTGCACTAAGGTTTGTACCATGACTTAATACAACACTGCCTTTCCAATCACCATACCACTGTGCTTGATTTTGCTGATCTGTATGCGTTTCTTGCAACAAAATAACATCTGCCTGTTTTAACCGCAGATAATCAAATAAAGCAGCTCTTTTCCTTGTGCATCGACAACCATTAACATTAAAGGTCCCAATGTTTAAGGTTGTCATGACGAAAACGAAAAAAAGATAATACATCACCTTAATATACATGACCACATTAATATTTTTTATGACATGTGTTTAATCTTTTTTTAACGGCACTGACATGTTTCTTTAGTCTATATCTTTTAGGCTGATCAAGCTCCTCCAAAGAAGCTTTTTTCATAGCCATAGTGCAAGAGTCAACAAACAGTTGTAAATCAGAGAAATGCTTCTCTAATTTTGGTCTTCGCTGATTAAAAGTATCATTGAGAAAATCATTAATTTGTTGTACTGTATAATAAGGTGGTTTAATTTGCAAACTGCATTTTTTATCAGCAGAACTTCCTTGGGAACTGACATCAGTGAAATAATCCACAACATCAGATTCCTCACTGTCCGAATTTATATCTACAGACTGAGCCTCACCTCCCTCCGATAGCTGATCCACATCAGCCTGTGACAGGCCAACAGATGCTTGCGAGTCCCGAGCCTCTCCGACTCCCACAAGCTCATCTGGCTCCATGGGGCGCTCTGATTCGCTGTTTCCCGCAGCGACGGTCTCAGATCCACCGCTCGCAGCGCTGCGAACATTAGCGCATTCATTAGTGTTCAGTGAACACTCTCCCGCATTCTCAGCATGACTGATCACTGCATCTTCTTTCGGATTTTCATCGTCTTTTGACAATGAATCCGATTCAGCCCGCTGATCAGTTTTATCACTGCCATCATGGTTACCATTTTCCATGGCAGGAGCCACCTGCTCCGAAGGTGTTTTAGGCTCAGTCTCAGTCTCATTTTGTTCAGTCACCTTATTATTAGTACATTTCAATTTTGTATGTCCATAGACCCCACAAGAGAAGCATTTCATTGATTCAGTGCTGATAAAAATTGTATAATCTTTACCTGCCAAAGTAAATTTTGCAGAAACGTCCAAGTGTTGAAATTCAGCGTTCAAAATAATAGCAGTTTGGCGTCTAAAAGACATTACATGTTTTAAATCTGGATTCTTAACACCAAGAGGAATCATTTTAATCGGCATCATTATTTTACCATAGCGACTAAGCAATCGCTCAAGTGAATCATTTGAAATGAACGGGGGCACATTGGAAAGAGTTACCCTCTTTGAAGGGCTCGACAGCGACAAAACAGGCAAGAAAACATCACCAACAGATAAGCCAACTTCCACTAAATGGTGAACCATAGACTCTTCCCTCACAAACACAACGACAGCTTTGTTCATTCTAGATGCCGACAGAATATTCCGAGCACCTATTTCGCTACTAATAGCAGCCAAACAGTCTTCAACAGTGATTGATTCATCCGGTAAACATTTACAACCATGCCGGGCTGTTAAAGCAGCAAACCCATCCGAGTCTGCCGGCATTTTCCAACCCCCTAACTACAAGCGGCAACAGACTAAACAACACTAACTTTACAAAGTAATAAAGAGAAAAAAAGAATGAAAACTCACTCAAAGAAGCCGCCACTCGCTCAAACACTCACGCACTCCTCCCAGCTGATCCGCACATGCGCACACACACAGAGAGAGAGAGAGAGTGTGTGTGTGTGTGTGTGTGTGTGTGTGTGTGTGTGTGTGTGTGTGTGTGAGAGAGAGAGAGAGAGAGAGAGATGCAGAGCAGGGCGACAGAGTAACAGTATTAAGAACTGCTGCTTTAATGATTTTGAAACTTGAGAATCCATTAGAATCGTTAGAAGACAGAATCGCGATTCATTTGAATAGATTTTTACGTGCATCCCTAGTTTTCTTCCTCTTCTCTAAAGCAGCGCAGCATTGCTCCGCCCCCTTTGCTGCGTGTTCCCGGGGGCGGGGTTTATCTGGGTCCGTGACAGACCCGGAAGTAACTCGTTGTAGTCCCTTACCTGTCGTTTTTGTAGGCATTAAACTGCCAGAATTTTAAAAGACGATATCTCCGTTTGCATTGAACTTTCAGCACCGCAACTCTGCAGATATTGTTTATGCTCAAACAGCAACATTACACACTAACTAATGTTAAAAAAGTGAAATCGCAATCAACCACCCCTTTAATTATAAAGAATTCCAAGCACCACAAAACTGCTTGTCCCCACAGCCATGTACAGAGGGAACGTGCTTTATTTTGAGGTCAAAAACAGGTTTTTCTTCCATTTAAAATAAAATAATGTATACATAACTATCAAATAAATTACATAAAAAAAACAAAATGCCACATAAATATTATAGAAATTTATATAAAATATTATATTAAACTATAATATATATTATATCAAAAAAGAAAATATTATATAATATTATTAAAAATATATATATATATTTTTTTAAATCATTAAGCTGTCATTAATGTGTATTCATGAAGTCAAAAGGTAATCTAATAATGTGGTCTAAGTTTAAATGTTAAAAAAAGAAATACATTTTAAGACATCTTGCCATACCAGGCTATTTGAACCAAATGTATTTACTACTTGTTTTTTATTATAGACCATGATAATTAATACATTACAAAAACATTGTAAAAATAAAGCTAAAAGAAAGTCATCCCACTCCTCTACCTCTACTTCTATCATCGCTTGATTACAGCGTCACGCTTCTTTTTGAATGTGATTTTTCTCCAATGATGAGGCGGAACATATGGCAAATTACTCTACAGCACTTATATTATTGCACTGGTTGGCTATTAACTGCGAGCAAACAGAGTGTCAATCAATGCATTGGAGAATACGGCGAACATAAATAAAGAAACAAAGTTGCTTGTCAGATTTCCCAAACAAGCAACCATATATTTTTTAAATAAGCCCAAAAAACCGCAACCCGCGACCAGGGATTTTTTCCCGCAACTTTACAAAAAAGAAGCCCAAAGTCGCGTATAATACGCCGACTTGGCAACTGTGCTTCAGCGACTTTTTCTAGTACAAAATCGCTGTCAATCAAAAGGAGATGCAGTCTTTCGACAGACCCTCCAATCATCACGCAGAAGCCTGGAGTTCAGGCCAGCCCACTCCTCCATTCACCCCCAGAGACGCTGAGCGTCCGTGGGCGGGACATAATCGCAGCATTTATCCAATGACCGTCTAGTTTCAAAGAACTGAAAAAAAAACAGTTCAAAGCAGCCCCATTGAAGTCAATGGACGCTAGGCTTCAACAGGGAAATACCGCATAGACTGTAAAGGGAAATAAACTGTGACGCTAAGGGAATGTATGAGAAGGAAATCGAGTCAGCCGACCTGCTATAGCTGATTCTGAACAAACTCGTCTTCAAGATGAACGTGCTCTAACGCATTTCATAAAATGTTAACACAATAGTACATATTTGACTATTATTTTTTTGACATTATAGGGGAAGCCGAGCTTCCCTTGCAGTCTTAAAGAAATCCCCACTGCCAGTGGTGCACATAAGTGATATGCAGGTGTGCATGCACGATCAAAATAAAAAAATATGCTGTGTAAATAAGTTCAGACTGTTCATTTGCGTACTGACATCGTTGACGGCTGTTAATGCACAATCACCATTTTAGATCAACAATTAGAACAACATACTGTAGAATGCAAAACTGTGACATTTCATTCACAGACGCTCTTCACTGACGCACATAACCCGCCAAAATAAAAGCTTGCTGATCTATCAAACCTATCAACCGATTTTGCATTTGACTTATAGCAGTGTCCAGTCCAGTGTTTGTTTCCCTTACATTGATTTATTGTCACAATATCAAAATTGACCGCCACAAATAGATTTCCAAAAAGACATCTACTTGGTTGAATAAACATGAGCACTGCACATTTCAAAATCAAAATGCAGCGTGGGTTTTTTTATACGAATGTATCTTTGAAAAGAACTGACCCTGCAAACAAGCCTGCACTGGCCCTTTACGGGCCCACTTAGGGCTAGCCTGAGATTTTGCTCCTTGGCAAAACGTTGGCCCCTTAGTGCTGGCCCTGCACGGGCAGCCCTCACTTAGCCCACACTATTAATCTACAGTCTTTGGGGAAAAAAACAGTTATTATACATCTGAAATGGATGCAGACACCACATAACTAATGTCTATATTGTCAAAAATCTACAGAAATCAAAGGGATTTCAAATCAATGGATTTATTAAATACAAAATAGAAAACATTCAATTCAGGTTAATACAGCTACATATAGCCAAAAATGTAAATACACAAAAGTACAAAAAATCAAAAGGAAGCAAACAATGTAAGATTGTAGGATTTCTTCATGTGAAAGTTGATGTGTGAGAAAGTCTTATCTGTAGTACATCAATGTCCAAACACTGTCCATAGCTGAATTTGGCTGATAGCAAATGAATAATCCAACCTCTTGTAATGAAAACACACCACAGCTCTCAAACTCCAGACTCTTCCTAACCAGGAACAATCAAAAATAGTCCAGACTGGTCTCGTGTCGAAAAGAACTTTAATCCATATTCAAACTGGACCATGATGTGGTAACCTCACCAATAAAGAGTCCTTCTAAAATGCATACAAATACACTCTTAAATTCTTAGCATAAATCTAAACATAGGCCATACATACATGTAATATTTCTGCAAAAAACATCAGCAATGTACACTTTAAAAAAATGACACATTTCCCAACCAGGATACAGCACAATGTGTTTAGAAGGTGAGCCATGCTGGCTACTGCTGCTTGCTTTTGCTAACTCTCTTCTTCTTCTTCTTATTCATTTTTTATTGGCGGCTCGCAATCACAAATTGAGCATTACCGCCATCTACTGAAGCAATGGATCAGAGACTTGAATTCCCTTTTCCCAAACCTATCAGAACTCAAGCTTTCGATGTTGCTGCGTGTTCTTGCCAACTCTCTCTACCACATGGTTTTACTTAAGGAAACCTAAAACACCCTAGCACCCCTAGTGGTAAGGAGGAAATCTGCCCACAAAATTCCTATTAACAGGCTCATGTCTGATGTCTCATGTAGGGCAGTCTCAACTGAGACTGCCCTACTCTCGGTTACAGAGGCCCTGAGACTGGCAAGAGCAGCTTCCAAATCCTCTGTACTCATCTTGCTGGATCTGTCTGCTGCCTTTGACACAGTTAACCACCAGATCCTCATGTCCATCCTCAGAAAGATGGGCATCTCAGGAACCGCCCTCCTGTGGTTCGAGTCTTACCTCTCAGATAGGTCCTTCAGGGTGTCTTGGAGGGGTGAGGCTTCAAAGTCACAACTTCTTGCTACTGGAGTTCCTCAAGGCTCAGTGCTTGGACCACTTCTCTTCTCCATTTACATGTCGTCTTTAGGATCGGTTATTCAGAAGCATGGCTTTTCCTACCACTGCTATGCTGATGACACTCAACTCTACTTCTCATTCCAACCAGATGATCTGACGGTAACTGATCGCATTGCAGCCTGTCTGAGTGACATTTCTAGCTGGATGATGGACCATCACCTTCAGCTCAATCTTGCTAAGACAGAACTGCTCGTGTTCTCTGCCAACCCATCACTTCACCACAACTTCTCTATACAGCTGGGTTCGTCAACCATAACTCCTTCCAGGACTGCCAGGAACCTTGGAGTTGTGATCGATGATCAGTTAAGCTTCACAGACCATATTGCTACAACGGCCCGGTCCTGCAGATTTGCCTTATACAACATTAGGAAGATTAGGCCCTTCCTGCAAGAGCAAGCTGCACAACTCCTTGTCCAAGCTCTTGTTCTCTCCAGACTGGACTATTGTAATGCTCTCTTGGCGGGCCTTCCCGCATGTACTATCAAGCCTCTGCAACTGATCCAGAATGCAGCAGCCAGAGTGGTCTTTAATGAGCCAAAAAAAGCTCACGTTACCCCTCTCTTTATCAGGTTACACTGGCTACCAATAGCCGCTCGCATCAAATTCAAGGTACTGATGTTTGCCTACAAGACCACAACTGGCACTGCACCAATATACCTAAACTCGCTAGTTCAAACTTATGCGCCCTCCAGAAGCTTGCGTTCTGCAAGTGAACGACGTCTTGTGGTGCCATCCCAAAGAGGTACCAAATCACTCTCACGGACCTTTTCCTGGACTGTGCCCAGCTGGTGGAATGACCTCCCGATCTCAATTCGAACAGCTGAGTCTTTAGCCATTTTCAAAAAACATCTAAAGACACATATTTTTCACCAGCACCTGACTAACTAATACTAACACTTACCTATTCTATTTAAAAAAAAAAAAAAAAAAAAAAATTCCTAGCTACGTGTACTGTGCTAGACTAACTGAGACTTGTCATGGCACTTGTATACTGTTGCTCTCTCGATGGTCTGATTGCTTCTATTGTTCTCCACATTTGTACGTCGCTTTGGATAAAAGCGTCTGCTAAATGATTAAATGTAAATGTAAATGTAAAATGTCTGGCCCACACTGGGCCATCATTGGATTAATGTGGGCAGTCCCATAGTGAGGGCTGCTCACAGAGAGCCTGGGTAAGCCCGCACTGGGCCTGTTTAGGTTTGGTGTGGGCTGGCCCTAGCCCACTGTGCCCACAAAAACCAGCATGGGCCCCGCAAGGACATGTTTGCAGGGGACAGTCTTCAGAAAAGCTCCATTTCATTTTCATTTTGTCTTTACTGTAATGCCTGATAAAGTAGCGTTTGTGAGTGCAGCGCTTATTTGATTTACAGCCCTTACCGGGGAAACTTCTATATTTCTCCCCACTCTAAAAGCGCCTCCTGCTGGCAGAGAATGAATTTGCATTTGCAGGTCTGTGGGAAACACTGGTGTCTGTTCACAAACATAAACAAAAAGCTCCAGACCTGTTGAGCCATGTATTATTACTATGAATTAGGCTACTACTACTATTACTATCTTGTGCCCTGTAATAAACATTTACTCATACTCTCTTTTATGAGATGAAGAATAAAAAAAAAAATCGGCCAAACATCAGCAAAAAAACAAAAACAAAATTCAATTCAATTCAATTCAAGTTTATTTGTATAGCGCCTTTTACGATACAATCGTTGCAAAGCGCTTTACAGGAAATTAAGTTTCTACAATATATTTATACATTGTAGAAACTTAATATATTAACTTATGGCAAAATTTGTTAATTCTGCATGTTGTTGGGGGATCAGAGGTTGGCATCCTCTGAGGTCCTCCGAGGGGTCGGCATCATCTCTTCTCAGGCGTTTGGTCATCTCAGTTCATTTAAGGGCTGGATCCAGACTGAAGCTTGTGTAACTCCTAGTTACCACGGGATGTAAATCCCGTGGCAGAAACAGATAAACAAAGAGACATAATTAGCGTAGCTGTTGTTCCATTCAAGCAAAAATTATTTGTTCAACCCAAGCTAAAGAATAATAATGTGCGTTTTGATCAGATATAACTGCAGTACAAGATTATGAGATACATTATATGAATGCTTGGCTAAAGAGATGTGTCTTTAATCTAGATTTAAACAGAGAGAGTGTGTCTGAACCCCAAACGTTATCAGGAAGGCTATTCCAGAGTTTGGGAGCCAAATATGAAAAAGCTCTACCTCCTTTAGTGGACTTTGCTATTCTAGGTACTACCAAGAGTCCAGAGTTTTGCGACCTTAGGGAGCGTGATGGATTGTAGCGAGATAGAAGACTAGTTAGGTACGCAGGAGCTTAACCATTTAGGGCCTTATAGGTAAGTAATAATATTTTGTAACTGATACGGTACTTAATAGGTAGCCAGTGCAGAGACTGTAAAATTGGGGTAATATGATCATATTTTCTTGACCTGGTAAGGACTCTAGCTGCTGCATTTTGGACTACTTGTAGCTTGTTTATTGAAGATGCAGGACAACCACCTAGCAGTGCATTACAATAGTCCAGTCTAGAGGTCATGAATGCGTGAACTAGCTTTTCTGTATCAGAAACAGGTAACATGTTCCTTAGCTTGGCAATGTTTCTAAGATGGAAGAATGCTGTTTTTGTAACATTGGAAATATGTTTTTCAAAAGACAAGTTGCTGTCTAATATAACACCCAGATTTTTGACTGTAGAGGAAGTAACAGGACATCCGTCTAGTTGCAAATTGTAATCCAAGAGATTCTGTGTACTGTTATTTGGTCCAATAAGTAATATCTCTGTCTTATCTGAATTTAATAGGAGAAAATTATTGGTCATCCAAATTTTTACATTTTTAACACACTCAGTTAACTTAGATAATTTAGAAGTTTCATCTGGTCTTGTTGAGATATATAGTTGAGTATCATCAGCATAGCAATGGAAACTAATCCCGTATTTTCTAATAATATTACCAAGGGGCAGCATGTATATTGAAAACAGCAGAGGACCTAGGACAGATCCTTGTGGTACTCCATACTTTACTGGTGATAATTGAGATGACTCCCCGTTTAAATAAACAAAGTGGTAGCGATCGGACAGGTAGGATCTAAACCATCTTAAAGCCTGCCCTTGAATACCTGTATAGTTTTGTAATCGATCTACGAGTATTTCATGATCTATAGTGTCAAACGCAGCACTAAGATCAAGTAAAACTAGCAATGAGATGCAGCCTTGGTCTGACGCAAGAAGCAAGTCATTTGTAATCTTAACAAGTGCAGTTTCTGTGCTATGGCGGGGCTTGAAACCTGACTGAAATTCTTCACAGAGATCATTTTTTTGCAAGAATGAGCACAATTGAGCAGACACAACTTTTTCTAAAATTTTAGACATAAACGGAAGATTTGAGATGGGTCTGTAATTTGCCAGATCACTAGGATCTAGTTGTGGCTTCTTAATAAGAGGCTTAATAACTGCCAGCTTGAATGGTTTAGGGACATGACCTAAAGATAACGATGAGTTAATAATATTGAGAAGCGGTGCTTCTGCTACAGGTAACTCTTTCAGTAATTTAGTGGGTACAGGATCTAATAGACATGTTGTTGGTTTAGATGTGTTGATAAGTTTATTTAGCTCTTCCTGTCCTATAGTTGAAAAGCACTGCAGTTTTTCTTTGGGTGCGGTGAATGAGGCTGAAGTACTAGACGTCGTAGAATCTACATTAGTTATTGTATTTCTGATGTTATCTATTTTATCAGTGAAGAAATTCATAAAGTCATTACTATTAAACTGTGAGGGAATATTTAGATCGGGTGACGTCTGGTTATTTGTTAGTCTAGCCACTGTGCTAAATAAAAACCTTGGATTATTTTGGTTATTATCTATGAGTTTGCGGATATGCTCGGTCCTGGCAGCTTTTAGAGCCTGTCTATAGCTGGACATACTGTTTTTCCATGCAATTCTAAAAACTTCCAAGTTAGTTTTTCTCCATTTGCGCTCAAGATTACGAGTTTCTTTCTTGAGAGAATGGGTATAACTGTTATACCACGTTTTCCTCTAACCTTTTTTAATTTGATGGGAGCAACAGTTTCTAACGTATTAGAGAGGATAGTGCCCATGTTGCTAGTCATTTTGTCAAGTTCACTTGTATTTATGGGTACACAGAGCAGCTGAGATAAATCAGGCAGGTTATTTGTGAATCTGTCTTTAGTGGCTGGAACAATAGTTCTGCCCGGACG
>JALXFT010004227.1:52500-200001 GCA_023376895.1 Aspiorhynchus laticeps | reverse complement strand
ATAACGTGGGGCCCTACAGTTAATATCAGTTATACGCAGCATGCACGATACAAGGAAATGGTCAGTAACATCATCACTTTGAGGTACAATATCTATATCAGTAAGATCAATTCCATGCGATATAATTAAATCTAGCGTGTGATTATAACGATGAGTGTGTTATACCCCTGAAAAAGGGGAGAAGATTAAACACATTCACTCAACGATGTTTCTCCACTGCAAACTTTATGTGTAATCCTTTTTCAACAGTTAACAATAAACAACTTTTCAAAACAGCAACATTGGCCCTTTCTTCACTGTACAGACATTCAATAATTGTGACATGGCTGTTAACAATGTACCCTCTTTAGCTATTTTTTTCCTTTACAATCAATCATCCCAATTAGTAATTAAGACAGGGGGTCATGTTATAAATATCTGGAAATCACTGCTTAGTCTTTTTAACCAGATACATAGATATAAACTAGCACAAACAATTCTAAACCACATGTAAATGCTCTCTTTAAGGAATTCTTTCATCTGGAAGTGCATAAATATCTCAAACTCACTTTGTTAATTCGATTTTCACAGTTACACTTCTCAATATATTCACATTTTTCCAGCAAATCAAACGAATAGGACTAAATAAACAAACTTAAACATTAATTACAAGCATGCATACTAAATACATAATGTTAATCGATGAACATGTGACCTCTCGCCATTGTGTGGGCCTCGTGCCATTAATACTCAAAATGGAGCTCAGAGCTTACACACCTCTAAGCTAATTACACTTTTTAAACATGTTAATCAGAACACAATCGATATCGTAATGGCATCTGCACACTCTTAAAACATCATTTACCATAAACTCATACTATATTAACAACGAACTAAAATGAATACCTGAAAAAGGGGAGAAGATTAAACACATTCACTCAACGATGTTTCTCCACTGCAAACTTTATGTGTAATGGAGAAATACCGTGAGCGCTCCCCCTAGTGTTCAACAAGGCCTGACTAATAGATTGCCCACCTTATTGTGCCAAACTAATTGATCACCTATTAACCCAAAAATATCTAGATAACACATCTGCATTCCATAAACATTCTAAACAAATTCAACATATCCTGACAATTGAACACCTTCAATATTTTACAGACTCATGAACCTTAATCTAATCACTGAAATATAATTATACATACATTTTTCACTCTGTCACACACTCCCCTACAAAAATAAATGTCGTCTCGACATTCTTTCTTTAACACTAGTCATTCAGTCCCTTTTGTATTTCACCCACATTTTGTAGTGCCAGAGATCCGCATTTTAACAGTCCATAGGTTGTCCCGAACTTACTAGTTCACTTACAAAGCAACAGTTTATGAAAAAGAAGAGTCCAGAAGTGCCTCAAAGCACAAAAATTGAAAGAGGCATGAAACAAAAGTCCATATTTTCTTTGGATTTCAAGAGTGCAACAGCCTCTCAAGACTACAGTCCATAAGGCAAACAATCCATAGTATCCTCAAAATTTCTAAGTTCAAAGGCTGTTAAAGGAGATATTCCTCAGAAAAAAACAGTTCATGGTCCATTTCTCAGTATGTACAAGTTCAAGAAATGTCCAAAGCAATATTCCTAAAATAAAACAGTCCATGAGTTCTCCAAATGTTAGATTGTAATAATGCAAAGAAACCTTTGATTTCACTCGAGTTCAGTCTCAATGCAAATTAACCAGTTCATGGCCCCTGATCAGTGGACTCCATACACAAAAGGCACATGATAACAGTATTGCTGAACAGGCGGTAACCAGGTCGACAGTCCATGAGCAGACACATAAGGTAAGCTCTGTTGCGGTGTCTGCAAGATTCCATTTAATTGTCCGACATTATAAGTAGGTATGCCCAAAGTATCATAAGTAAGTACTCTTGGTGGGTGTCTTTCTCTCCTAGGCAGCTGGTAAGTTTGCTCCTCTTGGTCACTTTCAGCAGATAAGTTGATCTCTCGTTCTTGGTCACTTTCAGCAGATGGCGTGGAAGCAGGAAGGTATTCATCAGTAGGTAAGTTGATCTCTTGTTCTTGGTCACTTTCAGCAGATGACATGGAAGCAGGAAGGTATTCATCAGTAGGTAAGTTGATCTCTCGTTCTTGGTCACTTTCAGCAGATGACAGTGAAGCAGGAATTTGTTCCAGGACCTCGTTTGGATGTTCATCAGACTCTGTGGTAAGTAGGGGTTTAAGATGTTTAGATTCAGTAACATGGTTTGGTTGAAGTACTTGTGGTGATACATAATGGAAGTCTAATTCATCTTCACTTTCCTCATTAGATTCAACATGGCTGATTTGAGGCTTTTTCAACTCTTGTTTCTGTCTGGTCTTTGAAGGCGGAGCAGTTTCAAAAGGTAAGTGATCGCAAGGCATTAATAAGTTGCGATGGAGGACTCTGGATCGTCCCTTTCCCTTTTCTGGCTTTACTTCATAAATTGGAAGCTCACCACTCATCTGTCGCACAACTACATGGATGCTGTCTTCCCAGAAATTGCGAATTTTACCAGGGCCTCCCCGTGGTGTTAGGTTCTTTACAAGAACACGATCACCTGGCTGCAATGTGGTGCTCCTCACCTTTTTGTCAAAGTTCTTTTTGCTCCTGTCAGCAGATTTTTGAGCACACTCTCTTGCGATTTTATATGCCTCCTCCATTCCATGTTTCCATCTCTCCACATACTCTTTCTGATTACAGGTAGGAGCTTCTGAGTTCAGTCCAAACAACACGTCGACAGGCAGTCTTGGAGACCTTCCATATAACAGGTAAAAAGGAGAAAACCCTGTGACTTCTGAGCGGGTACAATTATAGGCATACAGCAACTTATTCAGAGAGTCTTTCCAGTTAGATTTTTGACTTTCTGTGAGCGTTCTGAGCATTTGTAACAGTGTCCTGTTAAAACGCTCGGCTTGGCCGTTGCCTTGCGGGTGATATGGGGTCGTCCTGGAACCTGTGATGCCACAGTATCGTTGAAGCTGTTCAAACAGCTGATTCTCAAATTCTCCACCCTGATCGTGATGGATGCGGGAAGGGAAACCAAATTTCAAGGCAAAATCATTAAAGATGCGGTCTGCAGCTGTTTTACCTGACTTGGATGTAGTGGCATATGCTTGAGCGAATCGGGTAAAATTATCTACTACCACCAGTATATACTCAAAACCTCCTTTGCAGCGGTCTAAATGGAGAAAGTCAATAGAAATCAATTCAAAGGGCTGTGTCGAAACCATGTTTGTTAATGGGGCTCTTGTCTCATGACAAGGCTTTTTCTGCTTTAGGCATCTGCATGTTTTTGTGACATAATAATCGATGTCTGCCTGCATATGTGGCCAAAAGAAACGTTCACGGATGAGTGAGAGAGTACGATCTGTACCTTGATGGCCCATTCCATCGTGAAGCTCTTGCAAGACTGTTCCTTTATATTTCTCTGGCAGGACCAACTGTGTGCGGGTGGAAGTGATTCGGCAGAGGATACCATCCTGATTAATGGTAAGTTTTCCCCATTCACGAAACAGGCATTTCGTTTTTAGGCTGTATGTTTTGAGTTGTCTCACTTTTGCTTTTGTTCCAGACAATTTGCATTCATATACAGGACTGATATCCTGGTCATTCATTTGAGCGTCTTTTATTACATTCATAGACAAAGGGGTTATTGTTGGGACCGCTGGACAGGTCTGAATAGGTGAACAGTTGGTCGAGACTGACCATGGGATGCTGGGTTCTTCTTGAGCTTCTACAGCCTGAATGGTTGCACCTATTATGTCTGACGACAACTCCTCAGAGCACTCTTTCATCATAGTACCTATATCGAGGGGCAATCGGGACAGCGTATCAGCGTCGATATTTTCACGACCTGGGCGATATCTGATTGTGAAGTGGAAATCTGCCAATTCAGCCACCCACCTGCAACCTGTAGCATTCAATTTGGCAGTTGACAGGACATATGTAAGGGGATTGTTGTCACTATATACAGTAAAAGTTGGAGCATAATACAAATAGTCACGGAATTTCTCGGTGATTGACCACTTTAAAGCAAGAAATTCAAGCTTGCCTGAGTGTAGGTGGTAGTTTTTCTCAGCAGCAGATAGAGTACGGGATCCATAAGCAATCACACGAAGTTTCTCACTTTGTTTCTGGTATAATACCGCACCCAACCCTTGAGCTGACGCATCTGTATGCAGTATAAACGGCTGTGAAAAGTCAGGGAAAGCTAATACAGGGGGCTGGAGCAAACAGTCAATTAGTTGTTCAAGAGTGCTCTGATGTTGTTCAGTCCAGGTAATTGGCTTACTTGATGGAACACCAGTTTTCATGCATTTTGTCTTTGATTGTCTCTGACTATTTTTCAGGTGAGCATTATCTTCTGGAATACTTTTTAACATGTCATACAAAGGGCTAGCTATGCGAGAGAAATCTTTAATGTACTGTCTGTAGTAGCTAAGCAGACCAAGCATTCTCCTCAGCTCACCCACATTCTTTGGTTGTTTGTCTTTCAGGGATCTGACAGCTTCTGTGTCTGCAGGATCAACTTTACTTCCCTCGGCAGAGACTATTCTACCCAGGTAGCGGACTTCAGGTTTGAAAAACTCACACTTACTCGGCTTAAGTTTGATGCCATGTTGCCTAAGCCGCTGCAGCACTTTCCTTACATCTAGGATGTGGTTCTCAAAGGTCTTACTAAACACCAAGGTGTCATCGAGGTATGGAATGCAGATCTCATCTCGCAAGCCTTCTAAACACTCTTCCATACATCGCTGGAAGGCTGCAGGAGCATTCATCAACCCGAAAGGAATACGCACCCATTCATACAGGCTCCAGGGTGTCACGAAGGCCGTTAGGTGCTTACTTTCCTTAGACATGAACCCCTGGTGGTAGGCCTTCCCTTGATCTAATGAAGAAAACCAGGAATTACCACCAAGGCTGTCCATAATGTCCTGCACCCTCGGAATTGGTTGTCTGTCTGGGTGAGTCTTTCTGTTCAGGTCTCGATAATCTATACATAAACGGAGGCTGCCATCTTTCTTTCTTACGCATACAATTGGAGATGCGTATGATGAGTTGGATTTTTCAATCCAGCCCTGTGCTATGAGGTCGTGCAAGTATTCTTTCATCTCACGATACAGGGGCTTTGGCACGGACATGTAAGTGCGATTGACTGGCTCATCATCTTTAAGTGATATACTCAACTTCAAATCTCTGATACATCCAATGTCGTTTTCTGATTTAGAGAATGAATGGCACTCCTCTCTTAACATTTGCTGTACTGCCTGTCTCTGATGTTTACTCAGGTGGCTGACATCGACTGGTGGGTCCCAATGATCAGTATTGGTGTGGTCGTGACAGTTCTCCGCAGCCTCGATGTGACATACCCCAACAGCAGTAGGATTTGCTGGCACCTCAAACATACTAGCAGGGAAGACATTCTTGACAAGCTGTACTGTACCAATCAGAGTCTGGCCCATCAGAGTGATATCATGATCAGTGTCATTGTATACCTCAGTTGTGATATTTGTTGGAGCTCCTCTTTTCAGCCTTACTAAACTGTCTTTGAATTCAAGCCCATCTGCCCAGAAAGGATTCACATCAGGTTCAAAAATCAGTGTGCTGTCCTCCTTAACTGGCTGCATGTAGACTCGGCATGAGACCTGCACAGTACTACGTTTGGGAACGTTAACATGCCCTTTCATGGTCTTTACTATGTATTCACATGAGCTCTCTGCACTCACAAGTTTGATGAAGGTCTGGACTTTGCTCCTCTTTAGGCTGGGGAATGCGGCTTTCACAGTTCTCTCAAGCATGTTGTCGCTCAAAGTACTTGGTTGGGCTTGTTCAATGGAGTTCACAATTTGTTCTATCACATTGAAACCTATGATAGGGTGAGATAGGTTTTGACCCCTTGCTACGAGTATGGGAATGACAAGTTCGGTATGGTGAGATGTCTGTGACGCTAGTCTGAAAGTCACTTCAACATATCCAACGTAGGGCATATCAATACCATTGGCAGCCACAAGGTTCAAAGTGTTTGGAGACTCAAGAATGTCTGAAACATCTCTCAGTGGGACTTCTGGCAAGTATTCCTGTTTCCACAATTCACCCATGACACATACCTGAGAGCCAGTGTCCCACAGGGCTTGAATTTGATGGCCATGCAGGAAACATTCAACAAGACATTGCCTCCCCACTAGTGATGTCACAGAGGAATGCTGGTTAACTCGAGTACTGCAGGGGGCGTGGACACTCATCGTCAGGTAAGAATTTGGAACTGGTCTTGGTGGGTTGATACAAGTTTGCTTGTGTTCGGTCCAATGGTGAGTTTGACAGATCTTCGAACAATACAGTATTTTTTTACATTGTGAGCACTGCTTCATTTGCTTCTCTGTTTTTCCACAGGCTGCACATCTTTGGGACTGGTCAGTGGGTCTGGTTACTCCCTGTCCCGCGGGAGTAACCGCTCTCCATTTAAAGAACTCTCTCTTGATGGCTTAATGCCACGGATCCTGCATCCTGCTTGGAAGTGCTCGCCACTGCCACATCGAAAACAATGCATGCAACGGTCCTCTGTTCTTTGCTGCTGACAATTAAAGCACTTTCTTGCTTGGAAATGAGTAGGGGGTGCATAAGATTGTCGGGGTGTATACTGAGGTTGAAACTGAGTATTCACTCTCATTTGGTTGGTGCCCGGTGATGGCCAATATGGCTGCACTTGACACTGAATGATTTCTCTTTCAGGGACTCCCTGTGCAGGAACAGGACACTGTGGTGAGGCAAAAGCTGATTGCTGCAATGATTCTCTGATGTGAGCTATTTCAGCACTGAGTGTTTTGAGTGAAGCTACTTCAGTTCTCAGTTCTTTCAGTTCTGACAGCACATTGGAAGATGATTTTGGTGCACTTTGAGTCACACTGGATTTCTTATCAGTGGTTTCCTCAGACTTAACTGCATGGACAACAGTCGTTATGTGCTGCACATTGATTTTCTTTTTCTTTTGTCTTTCTGCCTCATTAGCACAAGCAAGGTTTAATTTCTCCAACAGAGCCTCATCTGTGGTTTTCGTGTCAAGAAGGAGGGGTTGCATATCTACTTTAATGCTGTCACTTTGGAGACCCGTAAGTACCGTATGTAAGAACATACTTTGAACTAATGCTGGATCATACTTGAGGCCTGATTCTGCTTCTTGGGACGCAAACAATATTTTCTGGCGCAGGTCAAGAACACGCATAAGGAAATTTTGTGGTGTCTCTTTGTTACCTTGGCATTCAGAGGTAAGTTGCTTATAAAGTTCAGTTGCACTCTTTTCTTGGAAGTGAGAGCGCAGAATTCGTCTGAGTGTAGATAGAGTCAGATTTGGCTTTCCTTCTAAATAACTCCGTAACTGTAAGCCTGGAGAGATGGCACGAATTACTGCATCCACAATCTCACACTCTGGGTAGCCTCTGCTCAGACCGTTCTCAATCTGGTGTGCCAAACTTGAAAAACTTAATTTCTCTCTTTGGCCTGGGTCACCGATTTGTCCAGAAATTTTGAAGTCTTTACGCCAAGGTGGAGTTGAGTTTTGGGCATTCTCTGAATGTTGGGGGAGTGCAGCAATTGGTGGTTGAGGCTGGACACTGCTTTGTTTTGTGCTCACTTCTTCCACTTGTTGAAGTTCACTTAGTTTTTGTTTCATTGCTCTTTTTAGCTCCTCTAACTCCCTCTTTAATTTATCTTTTTCAGTAGTTTCACTCTGGGTGGTTGTCTCACTTTCAGTGACTATATTCAACTCTATAATTTGATCTCTCAATCGTAACAGTTCAGACATACCACCATCTTCTAGCTCAGTGATGTCTTCGAGATGTTGGAGGACGTGAGAGATCAGGGACATGCGAGATTTTGAAACAATCTTCTCTGGCTCTGCCACATGAAGGAATTCACAGACACTTAGAAGCTTGTCTTTGGATAGGGCATTTAGCATGGTGATAACTTCAACTTGCATTTCCTCAAGCACTGTTGTCTCCATTTTGACACTAAAGTGGACCTTTTCACTGAGTAGTGGCTCACTTGAGACTGACGGAACTTGTTTGTTTCACCTGATGATCTCTGTGGCCTCAGGTCTACGGTTCTTTTGTCTCTTTCTTGCCTTTACTGCAGGAACTCTTTCCACTTCACTGTTGACCTGGGTTGTTTTAGGGGGGGATGTACTACATCAGAAGCTGTCTGCCAGGTAAGTGACGACCGCCCTCCAAAGAGTAGATCCCAGCGGTGCCTCCAAATGTTATACCCCTGAAAAAGGGGAGAAGATTAAACACATTCACTCAACGATGTTTCTCCACTGCAAACTTTATGTGTAATCCTTTTTCAACAGTTAACAATAAACAACTTTTCAAAACAGCAACATTGGCCCTTTCTTCACTGTACAGACATTCAATAATTGTGACATGGCTGTTAACAATGTACCCTCTTTAGCTATTTTTTTCCTTTACAATCAATCATCCCAATTAGTAATTAAGACAGGGGGTCATGTTATAAATATCTGGAAATCACTGCTTAGTCTTTTTAACCAGATACATAGATATAAACTAGCACAAACAATTCTAAACCACATGTAAATGCTCTCTTTAAGGAATTCTTTCATCTGGAAGTGCATAAATATCTCAAACTCACTTTGTTAATTCGATTTTCACAGTTACACTTCTCAATATATTCACATTTTTCCAGCAAATCAAACGAATAGGACTAAATAAACAAACTTAAACATTAATTACAAGCATGCATACTAAATACATAATGTTAATCGATGAACATGTGACCTCTCGCCATTGTGTGGGCCTCGTGCCATTAATACTCAAAATGGAGCTCAGAGCTTACACACCTCTAAGCTAATTACACTTTTTAAACATGTTAATCAGAACACAATCGATATCGTAATGGCATCTGCACACTCTTAAAACATCATTTACCATAAACTCATACTATATTAACAACGAACTAAAATGAATACCTGAAAAAGGGGAGAAGATTAAACACATTCACTCAACGATGTTTCTCCACTGCAAACTTTATGTGTAATGGAGAAATACCGCGAGCGCTCCCCCTAGTGTTCAACAAGGCCTGACTAATAGATTGCCCACCTTATTGTGCCAAACTAATTGATCACCTATTACCCCAAAAATATCTAGATAACACATCTGCATTCCATAAACATTCTAAACAAATTCAACATATCCTGACAATTGAACACCTTCAATATTTTACAGACTCATGAACCTTAATCTAATCACTGAAATATAATTATACATACATTTTTCACTCTGTCACAAGTGGGCCCGGTGACATTTTGCTTGACTCCAAAAGAGTTTATTAGGTCAGTAAACGCAAGTCCTAATGCATCATTTGGATTATCAACATGAATGTTAAAATCTCCGACAATTAGCGCTTTATCAGCATTAACCAATAGGTCTGAGAGGAAATCTGCAAATTCTTTTAGGAAATCTGTATATGGCCCTGGCGGTCTATACACAGTAGCCAGAGCAAGAGATAAGACAGATTTCTTTTGCATATCTGACAGTGTAACATTAAGCAGAAGTATTTCGAATGAGTTAAACCTGTATCCTGTTTTCTGAGTAACATTGAGAATATCACTATATATTGTTGCGACACCGCCGCCACGACCAGTCTGACGGGGCTCATGCTTATAACAGTAGCTTGGTGGAGTAGACTAATTTAGACCAATATAATCATTTGGTTTAAGCCAGGTTTCAGTCAAACAGAGTACATCAAAACTATTATCTGTGATCATTTCATTTACAATTACTGCTTTAGGTGTGAGTGATCTAATGTTTAGGAGCCCAAGCTTTAAAAATTGTTTTTGTTCATTTATTTTGCATTTTTCTGGTTTAATCACGATCAGATTATTTCTAGATCCTGTGTTAAATTTATATTTTGACCTCACGATTCGGGGAACAGACACAGTATGTATAGATTGAACAACGCAATTACTTCTATCATTTAAGTGGGTAGAGCAAAAGTCATCATAGCAGTTATTTGAGAATTGGCTTACTAGTCAGATGCAGCGTAGCGTCTTGGAGATGTTGTCCGACAGGAGTTCCGCTCCGACTCTGCTGGGGTGCAGGCCATCAGCACGGAAAAGCCTAGGACGCTCCCAGAAAAGATCCCAATTATTAACAAAGAGCAGTTTCTGTTCTTTACACCATGACAATAACCATTCGTTTAAAGCAAACAGTCTACTGAACCTTTCGTGTCCTCGTCGGTACGTGGGAAGCGGTCCTGACACGATGATCATCGTCGCGGGCGATGTGCTGCGTACCGTCTCGATCAGGCTCCTGAAGTCCCTCTTCAGTGTCTCCGTCTGCCGCAGCTTGGTGTCGTTCACGCCCGCGTGCAGCACGACCGCTCCGACGCTCTCGTCATCCTTCAGGATCGCGGGTATCTGCGCAGAAACATCGAGAACACGAGCACCAGGGAAACAGTGTGTGTGTGCACTTTACCTTCAGCTAACGTAGCACGGATGTGCCGGACGATGGAGTCTCCGACGATCACAGCGTCACGTTCCGTCTCGTGGAGGGGGGCGAAGCGGTTTCGGGTGGAGATCTCGAAGACCGGATGCGGCGGAGGGGGAGATGATGTAGCCCGAGGTCTGGCTCGCGTCTTCCGCTGCTGCCGCACCCAGGGTCCGTGGTGTCCCGGCGCCGGAGTGAAGGACATCTGAGAAGATCGCGTCCTGGGTGCACGGGGCCTGTGCAGAGAAAAAAAAGGAGTAGAGGTGGTGGGAGTGTTAGCAGCGTGCTGTATACTTACCCCGGACCTGTGAGCGTCAGCCCGGGATGTTTCCAGCGCAGTTTGCCGGCATCATATATTGGCGATCCACATCATAAATCGGCATCATATATTGGCTATCCACTGCCCTGATTTCTAAATATCGGCATCAGCATCGGCCAGAGAAAAACCTGTATCACTCAACCTCTACTGACACTTAAATTGTGTAAAAAGTGTAGGTTTTGCCACTTTTGCACTTGTTATTAATGTATTTTGAATATAAAAAAGGCACTTTATTTTTTCAAAAAATTTGTGTTGATTTGTTATGCATGTTTATATCAAAACAAGTTTTGTGATAACCAATTGTTCCGGACCTTTGACATTGATGAAAATTCAGATTTGGACCTTTGAATCCAAATAGACTTTGAGAACCCCTGACGTAAATGATATGTCTTCAATTTAAATCAGCGATAAAGTCATCAAGTAGTTTGCATCGCTGGATGTTCCTACCAGTCTTTTATCATTTCTATTGTAAGATATGTCAGACATTAATTTAATAATGTCTGACATTATTAAATTAATTATTTTTTATATCAACATCTAGAATTCATGCTCACAGTCTTTGATTTGATTGGCCATCTCAATCATTTTGACCAAGGGTCTCCAAACTCGGTCCTGGTGGGCCGGTGTCCTGCAGAGTTTAGCTCCAACCTTAATTAAACACAGCTGAAGCAGCTAATCAAGGCCTTAATAGAAACTTCCAGGCAGGTGTGTTGATGGAAGTGAGTCAGTTGGTGAGTGCTGTTATTAGACCACTGAGGCAGACCAGGTTAAAAAAAACCCAAAAAAAAACCTTTTCGTCATCCTAACAACATAGCATAACTCAACGGAGGGTAGCAGAATACAGATGATCAAATAAGGAATATAAAATACTTGGGATGTCTCATTCGCTATGTCTACTGATATTGTGTTAATTTAGATAGCATATTTATAGCCAGGAGGGCAAAAAGGGACATGGTAGCATAGTCAGAAGGTGAACCAACTCCAGCGTAAGGCTAAAAGTAGTAGGGGTGGCAGATCAATCCTAATATTGATAGTATCGATACCAATGCTGGTATTGGTATCGGATCAATACCAGCCTGACGAGATCGATACTTTAGTTTAGGTTTCTCTTTTCTATACTACATTACTCCTGCTTCATCAAAGAGTAGACATGTCTTGCTTGCTGTGTTCGAAATGCCATCATACTACTCTTACTATTTCTGCAGTATCCAGTATGTATATTGTGCATAGTATGCACATTTTCTGTATGCATGGAATACCCGGATGACCTACTATATTAGCCAGAATCTGCTAAATAACTCAAGTACACTGTAATCAGTACAGAAGCTGTGTTTGCAATGGCTTACTACCATACAACTCCTACTATATTGCAGTACGCTATGTGTATAATGTGAATAATATGTGAAAGTTCCCAATAAAGTGGCATTCATCTAATAAAATGTATATGATAATTTATACTCAATGTTATTGCATACTGTTTTATAATGTACTACAGTACTGAAGTATAAATATCTGCCACCTAACTACTATTTACACTCCTATTGCTAAAGAAAATGCTGCTATTTTAGTGTAACCTGAATTTATCATTATTTGCACTTGCCAAAAATATCATCAACTGCCAAAAGTATCATTGTTCAGTTAAAGACAGCTCAGTGTTGATTCAGTTCTGTTCAATATGCAAAGTTAATCAATTATGAAATTAGTTCAATTGGGCAATGTAACATTGTTTACTAGTATGAAGCTTCATTAACAAGCCTTTGTAAAAAAGAATGGTTAGCAGCACATTTATTTGTAAGGTAACAGCCTGGACAGCTGTGCTGAATTAATGTTCAGTGTTTGTCATGTGACAACACTTTAGCATACTACTTTGAAACATTTGCTGCTTATTGTATAGCTACTGTTTCTCACACTGTTCTTTAAAGAAATAGTAGGCAGTATGCACTGTGTACTGGGCAGTAAGCAAGTATGCCATTTGGAACACAGCTAAAGACAACTTAATCTAGATATTTTAATCAAATCTGCAAATTTGTTTGAAGAACAAATCTACTATTAGAAGATCTGGCATCTTTCAAATCATCTCAGATGTAAGCGAGGTACGAAGAATGAACCCCTGATAATAAAATAAACTCTTGACACTCTTGTTTTCAAACGGTATTAGTATTAATTTTAAAACATCCATAAAACAACCACAAAACGGAGCGGAAATGCGCGCTGTTCCAAAAAAAATAAAAAAAGCGTGAGCGCCTCGAGTATGACGTCACAGCGCAGCGGCTATATAAAGCCTTGCTCAAGATTCTAACAGCAGACGCGGATCTGGTTGAGTGAGTGTCTCGAATCACTGACTTAAATTCTTTAGATTCATGGTTTGCAGTGTCACGAATCCAAGCCATGAACTTCCAGTCACTCACCTCTAGAGGTCACTCACCCACCACATGGACTTTCACAGCACACAGTCAGTCGCAGATCACTCAAGGACTACATTTCCCATCATCCACTGCACCCACACAGCTGTTCACCATGATCAAGCACGCACCTGTTTTCCATCTCACAATCACGTCTCGTCAACCCACGCCATGCCTCAGCTCTCCAGCCAGAGTCACGCCATGCCTCAGCTCTCCAGCCAGAGTCACATCACGCCTCAGCTCAACAACCAGATCCACAACACACCTCACGTCTCGTCAACCCCGTAACAGAATACTCGGCCACAAAAGGATCCAGCGGCTTTTCATGTGGATATTGGCCAGGTATGGACATTGCAAGGATGTTGTTACACCTCGAGCAGGGCTCTCGACCACTCGAGGATTATATACAAGAATATTTAGACCTCGCCCATTTCTCTGATCTGCTGGACTGTGTACTCATAGACTTCTTTTGTGAGGGCATTAATCAGCCGCTGAGGTCACAGCTAATCCGTGAGGGTCCCCGTTCATCTCTCAGTCAGTTTCTGGACTATGCTTTGCTATGTGTTGGCTCTTCGCTCACTGTGGGGGTCGCGGAGGAACGAGACACCGCACCCAATTGTGTGGACACAGCCACGCTAGATCACGCTCACAAAATGGCGGCAACAACAACACCCCGTAGCGGCATTGCGGCCAATCACAAGCCAGGTCAGTTCCCAGCTGCTGTTAAAGAGTCAAGTCAAGTCACCGCTGCTGTTAAAGAGTCAAGTCAAGTCACCGCTGCTGTTAAAGAGTCAAGTCAAGTCACCGCTGCTGTTAAAGAGTCAAGTCAAGTCACCGCTGCTGTTAAAGAGTCAAATCAAGTCACCGCTGCTGTTAAAGAGTCAAGTCAAGTCACCGCTGCTGTTAAAGAGACAAGTCAGATCATCGCTACTGTTAAAGAGCCCAGTCAAGTCCCAACTGATGTTAAGAAGCCAAGTCAGGTCACAGCCGATGTTAAAAGGTCAAACCAAAGCACAGTTGATCATCACAAGTCAAGCCAAGCCACCAGTGATCTCCGTGAGTCAAGCCAAGCCACAGTTGATCGTCATGAGTCAAGCCAAGCTACAGTTGATCATCACAAGTCAAGCAAAGCCACAGTTGATCATCACAAGTCAAGCAAAGCCACAGTTGATCGTCACAAGTCAAGCCAAAGCACAGTTGATCATTCCAAGTCAAGCCAAGCCACCAGTGATCTCCGTGAGTCAAGCCAAGCCACAGTTGATCGTCACAAGTCAAGCAAAGCCACAGCTGATCGTCACGTGTCAAGCCAAGCCACCTGTGATTTCCGTGAGTCAAGTCAAGCCACAGTTGATCGTCACGAGTCACACCATGCCTCAGCTCTCCAGCCAGAGTCACGCCAAGCCTCAGCTCTCCAGCCAGAGTCACGCCATGCCTCAGCTCTCCAGCCAGAGTCACGCCATGCCTCAGCTCTCCAGCCAGAGTCACGCCATGCCTCAGCTCTCCAGCCAGAGTCACGCCATGCCTCAGCTCTCCAGCCAGAGTCACATCACGCCTCAGCTCAACAACCAGATCCACAACACACCTCAGATCATCAGCCAGAGTCACGCCACGTCTCATCTGACCAGCCAGAGTCAGTCCACATCGCAGCTGACCAGCCAGAGTCAGTCCACGTCACAGCTGATCAGCCAGAACCTATTCCACCCAGAGACTCAAGGTCAGTCCTTCAAGTTCCCCTGTTGATATCCAGCGTAAGGGATGCACAGCTGGTATCTGTACGCACTGCTGGTATCCCCATCTATGAACTCTCGCCCTGTCCTGTCCCGGCCACGGAGGCCGTCTATGAACTCTCGCCCTGTCCTGCCCCGGCCACGGAGGCCATCTATGAACTCTCGCCCTGTCCTGTCCCGGCCACGGAGGCCGTCTATGAACTCTCGCCCTGTCCTGTCCCGGCCACGGAGGCCATCTATGAACTCTCGCCCTGTCCTGTCCCGGCCACGGCGGCCGTCTATGAACTTTCGCCCTGTCCTGACACGGCTAAGGAGGCCGTCGGTGATTCCCTGTCCGGCCCAGTCAGGGCTACGGAGGCCGTCTGGGATTTCCTGTCCTGCCCTGGCACGGCTATGGAGGCCGCCTGTGATTCCCAGATCTGCTCTGCCACGGCTCCTGAGACTAGGAAGGCTCTCCCTGTCTTGTCTATCTCTGTTCTCCCAGTGTTGTCTGTCTCTGCTCTCCCTGTGTTGTTTGTCCTTGTTCTCCTCTACTTCCAGGTGCTGTCAGGGCTACCTGCCCAGTTTGCTTCCCTCTGGTGGGTCCTGGTCCCTTCTGTTCCGCTCTGGTGGGTCCCAGGTCCATCTGCTCCGCCCTGGGGGGCTCTGGTCCCCTCTGATCTGCCCTGGCGGGCTCCAGCTCCGTCCGCTCCGCCCTGGAGGGCTCCAGTCCCATCTACTCCGCTCCGGTGGGCTCTGGTCCCGTCCACTCCGCCCCGGTGGGCTCCAGGTCCGTCCGCTCCGCCCCGTTGGGCTCCAGGTCCGTCCGCTCCGCCCCGTTGGGCTCCAGGTCCGTCCGCTCCGCCCCGGTGGGCTCCAGGTTCGTCCGCTCCGCCCCGGTGGGCTCCTGCTCCGCCCGCTCCACCCTGGATCTTTTAGGAGCTTCTGGAAGCCGCTCCTTGGGGGGGGGGCTATGTCACGAATCCAAGCCATGAACTTCCAGTCACTCACCTCTAGAGGTCACTCACCCACCACATGGACTTTCACAGCACACAGTCAGTCGCAGATCACTCAAGGACTACATTTCCCATCATCCACTGCACCCACACAGCTGTTCACCATGATCAAGCACGCACCTGTTTTCCATCTCACAATCACCAGCACCCAATCACACACACACACACACACACTATATAAACCATGGACATTCTCTCACACTCTGCCGAGTATTGTTAGCCTTGCTACTTACCAAGCGTTTCCCAAGTTTCCCGAGTTTGATTTCCTGTGTTTCGATTCCCGCCCGTGTTCCTGATTCTCTCTCTCTGCCTAGCCCTCTGGATACTGTACGCCGATCGCCGACCCACGCTTGCCCTTGGATTATTCTTGTGTCTTGCCCATGCCATATCTGTTTGCTACTGACCGACCCTGCCTGTATTGACCATGTATTATAATAAAGCCTTGCGAATGGATCCGCCTGTCTCACGTCTCGTCAACCCCGTAACATGCAGACAGTCTTTTCAGACTCAGTAGTTTACACAAATTGTGTCCACATTTACCAGTATAATCCCATTTTCTCATAATCAAACAAGATGCCATCTGTGCTGTTCACTGAGCGCAGTGAATCTGAGCACGAGCCTGTCACTCGAGCCGCCTGGGCTTCGAAAGTATCGATCTGAGCGATGAAATAAAGAACAACAGCCCAGCAGGTGAGATGGAAATCAACAGCAGTAATCTTTGTAGTGTTATTTTGCTTCTCTCGGCCTGAGCTCAGTGTTTCACCTCTTTGACAGGAACTTTGAGCTTTCCAGCAAAATATGAATTTAACTCGCTGGCTCGGCCAAACACAATGAAGAGATAGCCTATATAATATTTTTTTGGCATACTATGGGCTATCTACAACAGTAAAAGAACCAAAACCCCAGAAGACATTGAGCAAATAAGTATAACAAACAATAAGGTAAAAATTTACAAACTATTTCTATGTTTTCCACCTTTTTGATTGACTGTTATCAATGAGTTCCTCAGAGTTTGACTGTTTTGCTATTGCAGGGGATTTTAATATTCACATAGATAATGCTGAAATCAAAACTACAAAAGAAATTATAACTGTTTTAAACACTTTTGACCTGATTCAGCATGTGCATGGACCCACACACAATCGTGGACACACTCTAGATTTACTCATCAGTAGAGGTCTAAACATTTCATCCATTGTTATTAAGAATGTAGCTCTGTCTGATCACTTCTGTATTTTCTTTGATATATTGATCTCTGTCACCACTGAATCTAGATCTGTCTCTGTCAGAAAGAGATGCATTAATGAGAACACTAGTGTGCTATTTATGAAGGCAATATCTTTAACACCAAGCATTTCTGCAGGCTCTGTTGATCTTCTCCTGGATTAATTTAACTCAAAAGTTAAGAATGTTATTGATGATATTGCACCGATAAAGGTCAGCAAGAAGAATGGCAGACAAAAATCATTTTGGAGAAAATCAACAGCAGTTCAGAATATGAAAAGACAATGCAGAAAAGCTGAGCGGATGTGGCGGAAGATGAAACTTGAAATACACTATAGCATCTATAAAGACAGCCTTCATGCTTTCAATTTGGAACTAGCCACAGCTAGACAGACCTTCTTCTCAAACCTTATAAACAGTAACTTAAACAACACTCGCACTCTTTTTGCTACTGTTGAGAGACTGACAAACCCCCCAAGTCAGATTCCCAGTGAAATGCTCTCTGACAGCAAATGCAATGAGTTTGCTTCCTTCTTTTCAGAGAAGATCAGTAATATCAGAAAGGAGATTGGCACATCTTCCTGTAATACAGAGGTCACACAGATTCGACAGCAATCTCAAAAAGAAGTGACTATGTCTGTTTTTAAAACAATTGATAGCAAAATTTTGGTAGAAATAGTATAGCATCTTAAATCGTCAACCTGCTATCTTGACTCACTTCCCACATCTTTTTTCAAAAGTGTGCTTAACTGTTTAGAAGCAGATCTCTTAGAAGTGGTGAACACCTCACTTCTTTCTGGGACTTTTCCAAACTCCCTGAAAACTGCAGTTGTTAAGCCCCTTCTGAAAAAGCGCAATCTTGATAACACCATGTTGAGCAACTATAGACCAATATCAAATCTTCCTTTCATAGGTAAGATTATTGAAAATGTCGTTTTTAATCAGCTGAACAACTACTTAAACTCAAATGGATACCTGGATAATTTTCAATCTGGTTTCCGCGTGCATCACAGCACAAAGACAGCATTCATTAAGATAATAAATGATATTCGCTTTAATTCTGATTCTGGCAAAATATCAGTGCTGGTACTACTAGATCTTAGTGCTGCGTTTGACACTGTCGATCATAACATACTTCTAGAGAGACTGGAAAACTGGGTCGGGCTTTCTGGGATGGCACTCAAATGGTTAAGGTCATACTTAGAAGGGAGAGGTTATTATGTGAGTATAGGAGAGCATAAGTCTAAGTGGACGTCCATGACATGCGGAGTCCGACAAGGCTCAATTCTTGCACCGCTCTTGTTTAGCCTGTATATGCTCCCACTAAGTCAGATAATGAGGAAGAACCAAATTGCCTATCACAGCTATGCTGATGATACCCAGATCTACCTAGCCTTATCTCCAAATGATTATAGCCCCATTGACTCCCTCTGCCAATGCATTGATGAAATTAACAGTTGGATGTGCCAAAACTTTCTTCAGTTAAACAAGGAGAAAACTGAAGTCATTGCATTTGGAGACAAAGATGAAGTTCTCAAGGTGAATGCATACCTTGACTCTAGGGGTCAAACAACTAAAAATCAAGTCAGAAATCTTGGGGTGATTCTGGAGACAGACCTTAGTTATAGTAGTCATGTCAAAGCAGTAACTAAATCAGCATACTATCATCTCAAAAACATTGCAAGAATTAGATGTTTTGCTTCCAGTCAAGACTTGGAGAAACTTGTTCATGCCTTTATCACCAGCAGGGTGGATTATTGTAATGGTCTCCTCACCGGCCTTCCAAAGAAGACCATTAGACAGCTGCAGCTCATCCAGAACGCTGCTGCCAGGATTCTGACTAGAACCAGAAAATCTGAGCATATCACACCAGTCCTCAGGTCCTTACACTGGCTTCCAGTTACATTTAGGATTGATTTTAAAGTACTTTTACTCGTTTATAAGTCACTCAATGGTCTAGGACCTAAATATATTGCAGATATGCTCACTGAATATAAACCTAACAGACCACTCAGATAATTAGGATCGAGTCAGTTAGAAATACCAAGGGTTCACACAAAACAAGGGGAGTCCGCTTTTAGCTATTATGCCGCCCGCAGTTGGAACCAGCTTCCAGAAGAGATCAGATGTGCTAAAACATTAGCCACATTTAAATCCAGTCTCAAAACTCATCTATTTAGCTGTGCATTTGTTGAATGAGCACTGTGCTACATCCGAACTGATTGCATTGTATTTTATGTATAATCCTTTTCTATTTAACTGTTTTAAATTTCATTTTAAATCAATTTCTATATCATTTTAAAATTCCTTGTTTTATTATTTTTAATTCCTTGTTTTATTGCTGTGAATGATTATTTCACTTTCTTTTATGTAAAGCACTTTGAATTACCACTGTGTATGAAATGTGCTATATAAATAAACTTGCCTTGCCTTGCCTTTTTATGTACGGAAATCACGCTTTCTTTCTCCCGTTCTCTCTCAGAGACGCGAACAGAAACTTCTTGTCAGCGCAAATTTATCAATAAAATAGTTTAGCAGCTGAAAGGCTACATGACTCTTAGTAGTGAGGTTCTTGAAGCAGTTCAACTTAAAGATTCGCTATTAGTAGACTCTGGTGCTGAACACTGCTGAGAGACGCACATCCAACAAAAATGTGTTTTGCCTTTGTCACGATAAGAGGTAAATCCGGCCCTGAATTTAACTGCAGTAACTGCAGATCCTTTCTTTGAACTAATTACAAGTTATTCTAATTATTATAGCTGCACTTTTCTTTCTTCTTGAATCAGTTTACTGTCAGGAATTTGTTGGAAAATGAATCTGTTTCTGATCTGTAGTCAGAGATGTTTGTTTCTAATAGTTTGCTCTTCGCTCTTCTTTATTCCAGACAAAGTTTCCAAAGGGAAGAAGGGGAAAGCAGTCTTCTTCCAGAAGCTGTGCAAAGCTGTAAAGTGGCCGATCATCTGCTGTGGGCCGGACAGAGTGGTGCGTCTCACAGCACAGACGGATGCTCATCTTGACGATCCCGAGGTGACGGCTGTCCCAGGTCCGACGGCTGCCGCGGATCCTGCCGCTCCTGAGCTGCTGTGTCTGCCAGGTCAGGTGTGTGACGATCCGGAGCTGCCATGGTGTGTGCCACGTTCCTCTGGGATCATCGAGCAATCACAGGATCCTGAGCCGCTTGTTCCAGATTCATCCGTTCTGAATCTGTGTCACAGTGAGTTATTATTACTTTGGTTCCTGTTATTTCTGTCCTGTTCTATTCTATTAATAATTATTTGGCAGCAGCTATTTGCACTAAGTGTAAATAGCAATAGAGGCTATTTACGCTAAGTATAAATAACAATTAGATGCTATTTACATAAGTAAAAATAGCATATTTTCTTGGCTATATATGCTATTTACGCTAAGCCCAAATAGCAATGGATTCTATTTATACTGTTAAAATACCAAGATTTTCTGTTATTTATACTACTTATTGCAAATAGTGGCAATTTATCTGCACCTCAGTATTGTAGTAAATTATAAAACAATATGCAATATTAGCGTATTAAATGTAAATTAAAATTCAGATTATTAAATGGATGCCACCTTATTGGGACAATAAATCCCTCCCTACACCAACCCTAACCCTAACCTTACCCGATACTTTTAAATAGTTTGGATTATTTCCTTCATTTTTATCGAAAATAAATGCCTTTCCAATGTGATATGAGATTTGAAAAGGGAGTAAAAAAGTTTGGCAAAAGGGTTGATCGTGTTAAAAAGCATGTGCCTTACCTTTTACACCACTGGAACTGATGTTTGACGTCCGTCTTTTGTAGTGTTGACTGCCCCAATCACACGTTGGTGGGCAGAGTTAGTGTAAATAGCCTCTGCTAACAAGGCATGCTATTTGTGTCATTTTTGATGATGGCTTAAAATTTGACAAACAGATAAATACGGTGGTCAAGTCCTGCTTTTTTCAGCTTCGACTTCTAGCAAAAGTAAAACCTATTTTGTCTAGTAAAAATTTTGAAAAAGTAATTAATGCTTTTATTACATCTAGATTAGACTACTACAACTCGCTGTATTTTGGGATTGGTCAAACAGCCCTATCCCGTTTTCAGAGAGTTCAAAATGCAGCTGCTAGGCTTTTAACGAGTACCAAAAATCGGGATCATATTACACCAGTTTTACGTTCTCTGCACTGGTTGCCTGTGCGCTATCGAGTGAATTTTAAAATTCTTCTCTTAGTGTTCAAATCATTAAATGGTTTGGCCCCTGCTTATCTATCAGATTTATTGACTGAACATCGGCCCTTTTTGTCTCTCCAGTCGTCAAACCAGAGATTATTAAGCATCCCGAAGTCGAGGCTGAAATGCAGGGGTGACCGTGCCTTTTCAGTTGCTGCCCCTAGTTTGTGGAATGTTCTGCTCCTCTGTATTAGATCTGCACCTTCAATATCTGATTTTAAATCCATGTTGAAAACGTACCTTTTTGATTTGGCGTTTTATCAATGAGAACTTTTTACTGTTTCTTTTAGTTATTGTGTACTGTCTTATTGAAATGTTTTTATTGTGCAGCACATTGGTCAACCCTTGGTTGTGTTTAATAGTGCTATATAAATAAAATTGACATTGACATTGACATTTGCACTTAGTGTAAATAGACACTCCGTAATTACAAACCCGATTCCAAAATAGTTGGGACACTGTACAAATTGTGAATAAAAAAGGAATGCAATAATTTACAAATCTCATAAACTTAAATGTCATGCCAAATATTGGCTCATTTTGGATTTCATGAGAGCTACACATTCCAAAAAAAGTTGGGACAGGTAGCAATAAGAGGCCGGAAAAGTTAAATGTACATATAAGGAACAGCTGGAGGACCAATTTGCAACTTATTAGGTCAATTGGCAACATGATTGGGTATAAAAAGAGCCTCTCAGAGTGGCAGTGTCTCTCAGAAGTCAAGATGGGAAGAGGATCATCAATTCCCCCAATGCTGCGGCGAAAAATAGTGGAGCAATATCAGAAAGGAGTTTCTCAGAGAAAAATTGCAAAGAGTTTGAAGTTATCATCATCTACAGTGCATAATATCATCCAAAGATTCAGAGAATCTTGAACAATCTCTGTGCGTAAGGGTCAAGGCTGGAAAACCATACTGGATGCCCGTGATCTTCGGGCCCTTAGACGGCACTGCATCACATACAGGAATGCTACTGTAATGGAAATCACAACATGGGCTCAGGAATACTTCCAGAAAACATTGTCGGTGAACACAATCCACCGTGCCATTCGCCGTTGCCGGCTAAAACTCTATAGGTCAAAAAAGAAGCCATATCTAAACATGATCCAGAAGCGCAGGCGTTTTCTCTGGGCCAAGGCTCATTTAAAATGGACTGTGGCAAAGTGGAAAACTGTTCTGTGGTCAGACGAATCAAAATTTGAAGTTCTTTTTGGAAAACTGGGACGACATGTCATCCGGACTAAAGAGGACAAGGACAACCCAAGTTGTTATCAGCGCTCAGTTCAGAAGCCTGCATCTCTGATGGTATGGGGTTGCATGAGTGCGTGTGGCATGGGCAGCTTACACATCTGGAAAGGCACCATCAATGCTGAAAGGTATATCCAAGTTCTAGAACAACATATGCTCCCATCCAGATGTCGTCTCTTTCAGGGAAGACCTTGCATTTTCCAACATGACAATGCCAGACCACATACTGCATCAATTACAACATCATGGCTGCGTAGAAGAAGGATCCGGGTACTGAAATGGCCAGCCTGCAGTCCAGATCTTTCACCCATAGAAAACATTTGGCGCATCATAAAGAGGAAGATGTGACAAAGAAGACCTAAGACAGTTGAGCAACTAGAAGCCTGTACTAGACAAGAATGGGACAACATTCCTATTCCTAAACTTGAGCAACTTGTCTCCTCAGTCCCCAGACGTTTGCAGACTGTTATAAAAAGAAGAGGGGATGCCACACAGTGGTAAACATGGCCTTGTCCCAACTTTTTTGAGATGTGTTGATGCCATGAAATTTAAAATCAACTTATTTTTCCCTTAAAATGATACATTTTCTCAGTTTAAACATTTGATATGTCATCTATGTTGTATTCTGAATAAAATATTGAAATTTGAAACTTCCACATCATTGCATTCTGTTTTTATTCACAATTTGTACAGTGTCCCAACTTTTTTGGAATCGGGTTTGTAATTAGGGAAGCACCGAAATGCTTCTGATTTTATTACATTCGGTGTAAACAGATATTGATAATGGATAATCAACAGTAACAAGGTATGGCAGCTGGGTCTCACAAAGCTTGTCTGTATGTGAGAGAATATATTTATAACATATAGCATAGTTAAGCAACATGACACGACCGAGAGAGTGAAGTTTTCCCTGAAAACCACGATTGCAAGTTTGACATTTTATACAAGAGTTCAAACGAGTAGTTAATATACATCTTGATACAATATTGTCAACGTTGACTGTTTTTGCTCGATTTGGTTAACAACAATTGTTCCAAACAAAGATCACAGCAGAACAGTCGCGCATCTCTAAGCAACACAGCGGTGTTTCGTTTCTGAATGATTTGGCGTTTTTGAATTAATCATTGGAGTCAATGATTCAGTGGTACACTCATAAAGACAGGCACTTGCTTCAATCTTGAATGAATCAGCCATCTGAATGAATCGTTTGAATGAATGCCTCAATGACTCACTCGTTAAGACAGTCACTCGCTGCCACCTACTGGCAGTTTACTTTCATATTTAAAAGTAGCTTATCTTTGTATTTTTTCCAACATTTCATATCTGGTGGGGACAGCTGTTGGGTCAGAGGGTGCAGCGGTGTGCTCATTTGCAGCCTGTTAAATGTAATAATAACAAATAATAATAACACTAATGAAATAAACATCAAAATAATACAATTACAAGCAAGACAATAATACCACTGATACAACATGTCACAAAAGACTTGCCAGGTGCTGCAGGGGTGACAGGTGATGGCAGTGAAGAGGGACTAGCAGCAGCAGAGCTGGGACAAGCATGCCCAATTTGGAAAATGTAATACTCTTTAAAAAACACATTTTTATAAAATGGATTTCAATTAGAGCTTATCTTTTGCATTATGCTTTTATTAATTTATGTATTCCTCAGATTTTTGTTCATTGCCTTTCATCTCTATTTCATGATTGCATTGCATATTGTTTTGTGATTTGAAAATGTGTTTTTGAAAAGTGACACATTTTCTAATTATTATTATACAATAATGATGATGATTATAATTATTATTATAGTACAATAAAATTCTTAATTATCCGGAGCAACTGGGAAGTCCACTGACACAGTATGATAAAAAAAGATGACAGGCATAATTACCAGTTGTTGCTCAAGTGCAGCTGTAGTGATAGCAGATGCAGGCCCTGAAGGTCGTGCAGTGGTCTGGAGAGAGGTGGGAGTTGGAATGACGGCTGAGCTGGTGGTGGCCTCCTGATGGAAAGCTTAAACTAACCAGTGTAAACAGAAGGTGGATGAAAAGAGGGGACAAGCTTCCTTCCAAGCACCTTGACACTGTAGTTGTTGACACAGTGAACAAGGTCACCTGAGTAGCTGAGCAGTGATGGATCCCCGACTGCCAGAGATGCAGCTTCACGGTCCTGGTTCCATCTGTAGAGGCCCTCCAGGAGGTACAGCTGGAAATTCAGGCTGTTGGCACTGGTTCCTTAAGATAGTACAATTGTGAGCAATATTGTTAGGTTAACTTATTGTGTTTGGTTCTTTGACAGACTGTGTCAGCGTTTCCAGGTTAATAATAATAACAATAATTATAACTATAACAATACTACTACTACTACTACTACTACTACTAATAATAATAATAATAATTTACATTTACATTTACATTTAGTCATTTGGCAGACGCTTTTATCCAAAGCGACTTACAATTGGGGAATACATAAAGCGATTCATCTTGAAGAGGCAATCAGACAGAGGAAGTGCTCGTAACACCAAGTCTCAGTCATTGTTCAAATAAGTACAAGCTAGCAAGGGAAGGAGAGAAAGATAAAGGGAAAGGTTTTTTTTTTTTAGAACAAGTTTAGGATGAGGTCAAGTAGTGCCGAAAGAGTTGAGTCTTCAGTTGTTGCTTGAAGATTGACAGGGATCCAGCATTCCGGATAGGGGTGGGAAGATTATTCCACCATCCAGGAATGGTGAATGAGAATGTTCTGGAGAGTGATTTTGAGCCTCTCTGTGATGGTACCACAAGGCGTCGCTCACTAGCAGATCTCAGACTTCTGGAGGGGATGTAGATTCGTAATAGTGAGCGGAAGTAGGAGGGTGCTGAGCCTGTGGTCGTTCTGTATGCAAGCATCAGTGTCTTGAACTTGATGCGAGCTGCCACAGGTAGCCAGTGCAGTGAGATGAAGAGAGGTGTAACATGGGTTCTTTTGGGCTCATTGAAGACCAGTCGTGCCGCTGCATTCTGAATCATTTGTAGAGGTTTGATTGTGTTTGATGGAAGACCAGCCAGAAGAGCCAAGAAACGACAAGGGCCTGGACAAGAAGTTGCGCAGCATGCTCTGTCAGGAAGGGCCTGATTTTTCTGATGTTGTGTATGTTACGGGTCCCGGGCGTGGAACACGCAAGCAGATTAAAAATACCTGAATTATCAGGAGAAACAAAAGCACACGCAAACTTCAGTGTCTTTCCGCAGGCGCAGCTTGGTAGCGTCTCTTTATTAACATTTCTCAATCATAGTAACAGTATAATACTGAAATCTTTTTCAATGCTTTCACAGTAAGCCCATATAGTTGTAATCACAAATCACGTTTCATATAATCAAAAATACAGTTTTGTACCATTCTGTATTGGTTTACAGAAATAAAACCTTCAAATAGTCATTTCCTGTATTTACACTTGTTTTTATAAAACACATTTCATCATAACTCCTTTAATAAGCATCGGCATGCTGCAAAATACTCATTAAAATCCCTTTAATAAGCCCTTATGTCTTCTGTGGAAGCAGTTTCTAACCATATGAAATGACACACTGTACCTCCTTCAAATCATCACACAGCGGTTACAAATGTATCATTCAAATTATAACGGTTACACTTGACACAAATTATCAGTCACTCTCATAAACTATACACATACTCTAAACAAATATACATTTACATTTTCTGAGTCGTTTTCTGTTTAATTATCACATACTGAAATGAATGTATTATTATTTACAGGAGAATCGATTGTAACAAATGCAAAACAGACCAACTGTCATTTTACCGGTACTTTCATCTGGATGACTCTACTCAATTAACCACCGTAAATAAGCTGTTCGCTTTCAAACACATAGGAAATGTGTACTCGCATGTCTTTACAATAATTATAACACATTGTCACCTTTTATATGAGAACATACCTGAATTATCAGGAGAAACAAAAGCACACGCAAACTTCAGTGTCTTTCCGCAGGCGCAGCTTGGTAGCGTCTGAGGTAAACACAACGCGCATCACCATGGTAACCCACAGCGCGTGCTTTCTCTGGTGGCTAGAACTGTATTGATTTAAACTCAGTCTTTAGTGGTGATAATTGATAGA
Source organism: Aspiorhynchus laticeps (assembly GCA_023376895.1). Lineage (NCBI taxonomy): Eukaryota > Metazoa > Chordata > Actinopteri > Cypriniformes > Cyprinidae > Aspiorhynchus > Aspiorhynchus laticeps. The sequence goes on along the minus strand of JALXFT010004227.1, from coordinate 173,230 downwards.
TGACTGTTTGCACAATAAACTCTTTTTCACATAAATAAATACATTAATAAATAAATAAATATTAATAACAAAACAACCATTGCAATTGTGAATACACAATGGTGTATCACACACTCCCCAACAAAGAAAATATGGCTCCCGCCAACATATTCTTTCATCATAACACCTTTTATCTTTACTCTTCTAGTACCCGATTGTCATAGGAGGTACCCAGAATGGAAATGTGACTTGTGGGGTAAGGATAGAATAAGGTGTACTAACGTAAGGTGTAATGTGGTGAGGTGTAATGTAAAATGATAACCCCCAATATGGTGTCTGATTTATCTCATAAGTCTCTAAACTGTTTATTGTCGGATATGACTGAATTGCTGGCTGACCTAGTGTTTCATAAGTTAACCTAGGTGTGGGTCTTCTTTCACGTGTGGATCTTCGGACTTGGCTTATTTGGTCAATTTCATCTGAACTCAAGTTAGGTATTTTGAGAACTTCTTGTTTAGGTATATCACCTTCATCTATCTGACTACATTCTCCCTCAACCTGTTCCTCATCTTCTTCAGATCGTGCCCATGTCACTTGTCTTTCACAGGTAAGTTCATTCTCATCAGGAACATTACAGGTAAGTCCCTCATTTTCTGTAGGTTGTTCTCTCCAAATCTCTGTCTGTTTTCTTGATCTTTCTCTTTCAGGTTGTTCACAGGATCGTCGTCGCAGAGTATCACAGGTAGGTTTCTTGTTCTCTCTAGGTTGTGCTCCCAGGATCTCTGTCCACTGTCTTTTTCTTTCTCTTTCAGGTTGTGTATGGTGTCGTCGTGGAGGATCACAGGTAGGTTCCTCGGTAGGATTGTTAATGGTAAGTCTTTGATTGCTCTCTCGGGTGTCTCGTACCCTTAGCCAATAGTAGTTCTCGTCATCCTGCTCCTCATCACTATCAGAGTCACAGGTTGATCCCGTCTCATCTTGGGGTCTTATTTGGTTTCTCTTGGCCCTCTGTTTAGATGCTCCCTCTGGCATCTCTACAGGTAAATCATTAACCTGATGCAGCAGATTCCTGTGTAAAACTCTTGATTTTGAGCTATCCGTCTCTGCGACCACTCGGTATACTGGTCCTTCCTTCATTCCAAGATGGCGCTGCTATGTTCGGCTGCCGTCCGGGACGCTCCGCTTAGACTATGCTTTTATTTACTTTTTTACTTACTTTTGATTTCTATTTTTACTCACATAACGTCGGCACTGATCACCTATGACAAAAGTGCACTCTTGGACATTGGAAACCGCTTCACTAACCTGGTTCAGGACACTTTATCACCGAATCCATCGTGGCCTCTTGAGATTCTTCGTAACGCGGAGAACAAAGGACACAGGCGACGGAACAAAAAACACCGTGGAAACAGCGCTGGGATTCGAAACAGATTGAGGAAAAGGGCTCACAGTCCTCCTTTACCGAGCCTTTTGCTCGCTAATGTCCAATCCTTGGATAATAAGATGGACGATCTTAGAGCCAGGATTAGTTTCCAACGGGACATAAGGGACTGCAACATCATCTGTTTGACTGAAACATGGCTCACGCCCTCTGTTCCCGACACCGCTGTAACGCCGTCTGACAACTTCGCTGTTTTACGGATGGACAGAACAGCTGAAGCCGGTAAATCCAAGGGTGGTGGTGTGTGTTTCATGACTAACAAGAAATGGTGCGACCCCAGGAATATCTCCTCTCTGTCGCGATCCTGCTCGCCTCATCTGGAACATCTATCCATCATTTGCCGCCCATTCTATTTACCCCGCGAGTTCTCCGCAGTCATCGCTACTGCCGTTTATATTCCACCACAGGCAGACACCGGCTTGGCTTTGTCTAAACTTCACGATGTGCTCAGCGGCTACATTAACAAACATCCTGACGCTGCTTTTATCATCGCGGGGGATTTTAACAAAGCCAACCTCAGGAAGGTCATGCCGAACTTTCACCAGCATGTATCCTGTCCAACCAGAGGACCGAATACACTGGATCACTGCTACTCTCAGTTTAAGAATGCCTACAAGGCCCGTTCACTACCTGCGTTTGGTAAGTCTGACCACGCCGCCATTTTCCTCACACCGGAATATAAACAAAGGCTCGCACAGGAACCCCCGGTGAAGAGGGAAGTGACGCGTTGGTCCTCCCACTCTGAAGCTATGCTGCAGTCGGCTCTTGATGACGTCGACTGGGACATGTTCAGGGCGAGCTCATCTGACGTCAGCGAGTTCACGGAGGTGGCAGTGAGCTTTGTAAACACACTCACCGAACAAGCTACAGAAACAATAACTGTAAGGACTTTCCCTAATCAGAAACCGTGGGTGGACAGAACAATCCGTGATGCGGTTAACAAACGCACTGCCGCATACAACGAGGCTCTTTTGTCTGGGAATATGCACGAATATAAAGCTTCGTGTTATGCTCTCAGACGAGCAGTAAGTGCCGCCAAACATCGCTACAAAGAGAGAATTGAGTCTCATTTTCAGCTCAATGACTCGCGACGCATGTGGCAGGGACTAAGGACCATCTGTGCCTTTGGAAACAAATCCTCCGCGGAGGTGAGTGCAGATCCGTCGCTGGCTGAAGAATTAAACACCTTCTACGGCCGATTTGAAAGCAACGGAGGCATCGCGGCTCTGCCGAGCGGCACGTCAGGAGGCTGCAGGCAGAGAAGCGAGGATCATGTGATCACCGTGACGGAGGACGAGGTTCGGAGGGCACTAAAGGGAGTGAACATCAGGAAAGCGGCTGGACCTGACGGGATTACTGGCCGTGTCCTGAGGTCCTGCGCTGATCAGCTTGCTGGTTTGTTCACTTCTATCTTCAACGAGTCCCTTGCTACCTCTGTAGTTCCCACCTCCTTTAAAAAATCCATCATCATCCCTGTGCCTAAGAACAGTAAACCCTCTTGCCTGAATGACTATCGTCCAGTGGCCCTCACATCTATAGTCATGAAGGTTTTTGAGAGACTTGTTAAGAGACACATTAGCTCATCCATCCCTGTTACTTTGGACCCTCTTCAGTTTGCCTATCGCTCCAATAGATCAACTGATGATGCCATCTCACACATTCTCCACTCCTCCCTCACACACATTGACAGCAGCAATGGAAACTATGCAAGACTGCTATTCATAGACTATAGCTCAGCTTTTAACACCATAGTCCCCACCAAGCTGACTAATAAACTCACAGGCCTCGGCCTAAACACCTCACTCTGCGACTGGATTCTAGACTTCCTCACCGGCAGACCTCAAGTGGTGAAGGTAGGCCAGTACACCTCAAACTCCATCACCCTGAATGTAGGAGCCCCGCAGGGCTGCGTTCTGAGTCCCCTGCTCTACTCTCTCTACACACATGACTGTGTGTCCTCTCACAGATCCACATCTATTATCAAATTTGCTGATGATACTGTGGTTCTGGGCCTCATTTCCAACAATGATGAGACCGCATACTTGGATGAGGTGGAGAGACTAACATCATGGTGCCAGGACAACTGTCTCTCTCTGAACGTGAGCAAAACCAAAGAGCTGATTGTGGACTTCAGAAAGAGACACCTGCTGCCCTACACTCCTCTTGTGATCAGCGGGACCCCTGTGGAGAGAGTAAGAAGCTTCAAGTACCTCGGAGTAAACATCTCCGAGGACCTGACTTGGACTACACACATCCAAACACAGGTCAAGAAAGCCAGGCAAAGACTGTACCATCTGCGACAGCTGAGAAAATTCAGGGTCTCACCAACAATCCTGAAAACTTTCTATGCAGGGACCATAGAAAGTGTTTTGACTCAGTGCATCTCAGTGTGGTATGGACACAGCTCCAGTCAAGACTGCAAAGCCCTGCAGAGAGTTGTGCGCTTAGCTGAGCGTATCTCGGGGTCGGCTCTCCCCTCTCTGCAGGACATCTACATCAAACGATTCAGAGGCAGAGCTGACAAAATCATCAAAGACTCTAATCATCCTGGAAACTGTCTTTTCACTAGGCTGCCATCTGGTAAGCGCTTCCGCTGCCTGATGGCAAAAACAGAGAGACTCAGGAGGAGTTTCTTCCCCACGGCCATCAGGCTCCTGAACTCAAAGTCAGCCTCTTAAAAACATAATCTGACTTACTTCAAATCACTAATCACACACTCAATACTCTCTACCTCATAACTGTCAGTGTCATTTGCTCATTTGCACACTTGCACACTTGCACACAACACGTTCTGTATCTGTAAATCGTATCTTATTTTTATATTTATTTTATTTTTTGTGATTGGCTGCTTCATGTCAACCATGTATAACCTGTTGCACATTCCTCTCTGTACAGTCATGCTTATATTAATATTTAATTCTACAGCTTACTGTCATACACATTCTTTTATATTTTATATTTTATTCTTTATATCTTATTTTTCATTCATTTTATCTTATGTTTACTTCCCTTGTGTTGTTTTTTTCAATATTTGCACTGTCCATGGAGCGGACCCGACTCTCATTTCACTGCTGGTTATACAGTCTCTGTATAGTCGTGTATGTGACAAATAAAACTTGAAACTTGAAACTTGAAACTTGAAACTTATCCGCTCCTTAACAACATACACAGTTTGTTCCCAATATGATCTCAATTTTCCAGGTCCACCTCTCTCACTTAGGTTTTTCACGAGTACCCTGTCACCAGGCTGAAGAACAACTCCTCTGGACTTCCTGTCATCGTACAGTTTTCCTCGGGCACTTGAGTTCTTACTGTTCTCTGAGGCAATTCGGTAAGCTTCTGCCATTCGCTCTGCCCATTGTTTGGCATATCCTCTTGGATTGTTACTTTCCTTTCCGTTAGTCACTTTGAACACAAGATCAATGGGTAATCGTGGGTGTCGTCCATAGAGTAGGTAAAACGGTGAGTATCCTGTCGCTTCATGTCGTGTGCAGTTGTACGCATGCACAATCTGTGGTAGATGTTCCTTCCATTTTTCCTTTTCCTTCTCTGCCAGTGTTCTCATCATCTGGAGCAGTGTTCTGTTAAATCTCTCAGCAGGATTGCCCTGAGGGTGATATGGAGAAGTTCTTGAATGGCTCATTCCTGACAGTCGGCGCAAGGTTTTGAAGAGGTCATTCTCAAATTCTCGACCCTGGTCATGATGTAGTTTAGTTGGAAATCCGAACCGGGGAATGAAGTCATTAAAGATTCTTTCTGCTGCTGTTCTTCCAGACTTGTTTTTAGTCGCATATGCCTGAGCAAATCTTGTAAAATGATCCACCAAAACTAGTATATATTCATAATCTCCCCTGCTGCGTTCCAGATGCAGGTAGTCTATGGATACTAATTCGAATGGAGAGCTAGTACTTATACTACCCATTGGAGCTCGCTCGTGTATCGCTGGCTTCTTCTGTTTGATGCAAGAACATTTTCGTGTAACATATATCTCGATGTCTTTCTTCATGAATGGCCAATAGAATCGGTCCCTAGCAAGGTGTACTACTCTCTCCACTCCCACATGACCCATGTCATCATGTAAGTGCTGGAACACTATCTGCTTGTATTGAGCTGGTAGGACGAATTGATGTCGTTGCTCAGTTCTTCTGTACAATAATCCTCCCTCTAGGTGTAGTCTTGACCATTCGTGCATTAGTTTCTTTACAGGTCCACTGGCTCTGTGCCTCATGTCATTAGTGATGCTTGAGTTGGACTCTTTCATCTTAATAATCTCACATATAACTGGGTCCAGTCTCTGTGCTTTCCGCAGTTCATCATGACTTAATTTTCCTAAGACTTCACCAGCATCAGTCTCCAGTTGATCTTCCTGGGCTTGGTTAAGAACAGCAACCCAAGCAACATCCTTTTGTTCTGCAGCCCTAGTGCCCTCCCATGTGGTTTTGACGATCTCACTAGACAACTCTCCTGTGCACTCTGTAATGTATTGGTTGATGTCCAATGGGCACCGGGAAAGAACGTCTGCATCCACATTCATCTTTCCAGGTCTGTACTTGATGTCAAACCTGAAGTCTGAGAGTTCTCCAACCCATCTATACCCCACAGCGTTGAGTTTGGCAGTACTCATTATGTAGGTCAGAGGGTTATTGTCTGTGTAAACTGTGAAGTGCTGGGCATAAAATAGATAGTCCCGAAACTTTTCACAGATTGCCCACTTCAATGCAAGGAATTCAAGTTTCCCTGAATGGAGTCTATAATTCCGCTCTGTCGGTGTCAGTGTTCTTGACCCATATCCGATGACTCTCATTTTCCCAGCCTGCCGTTGATAAAGTACAGCTCCAAGTCCTTGTTCTGAAGCATCTGTATGAAGTGTGAAAGGCAAATCGAAATCAGGATACGCAAGGACAGGTGGAGTAGTCAAAGCTTCAACTAATCTGCACAGTATCCTTTGATGTTCTTCCTTCCACTCAATGTGTGTTCGTGATGGTAGCTGAACATTCTTCTTTCCAACTGCCCTAGGCTTTGTTTGGACAGACCCCGTCCCTTGTTTCACTTGCAAGAGATCATATATCGGCTTGGCAATGCGAGAGAAATCCTGGACATATGATCGATAGTAACTAAGAAATCCAAGCATCCTCCGGACTTCTCCAACTGTGGTAGGTTTCTTTGCTTTCCAGGCTCGTACAGCATCCAAATCTTTAGGGTCTATCCTGACTCCTTTGTCACTGACCAGTCGCCCCACGTATCGCACTTCTTTCTTGAACATCTCGCACTTGGTCGGTCTTAGCTTGACTCCATGTCGCTGTAAAGCTTGCAACACCTTCCGTAGTACTTCCACATGTTCTTCAAAAGTTTTTGCATAACACAAGATATCGTCAAGGTAAGGGATACAGCATTCATCCCGCAGGGAGTCCAGCATCTCTTCCATACTTTGTTGAAAGGCAGCAGGTGCATTAGTTAACCCAAATGGAATTCGTACCCACTCATAAAGGCCCCAAGGAGTAATGAAAGCAGTCAGATGCCGTGATCCCTCTGCAATAAAGCCTTGGTGATAAGCTTTCCCTTGATCTAAAATCGAGAACCAGCTATACCCTCCCAACGTGTCAGTGAGATCTTGAATCCGAGGAAGGGGATGCCTATCAGGGACGGTTTTCTTGTTCAGCAGTCTGTAGTCAACACAGAGTCGAAGTGTTCCATCCTTCTTTCTGACGCATACCACTGGCGCAGAGTAAGGTGACTTTGACTTCACAATCCAACCTCTGGCCAAGAGGTCTTGTATGTACTCTTTCACTTCTTTATGTAGTGGCTTGGGAACTGAGGAGTATGCTCTCTGAACAGGAATGTTGTCAATCAAGTTAAGGGACATCTGTAAACTTGGGACACAACCCACATCTTCGTCATTGCGTGCAAATGCCCTAGACTCTTCATACAACATTCTCTTTGCTATCCTTTGCTGCTCCTCAGTCAAGTAACTCAGATCCACAGGCGGGTCCCAATGCTCTGTCGCTGTAATCCTGTTGCTGTTGGCTCCTTCTTGTGTCTCTGCACTGTTAACTTCCACGGGAACTGATTCTGTTATATGGTCTGTCTCCACAATTTTCTTAATGGGCTGTATGCTCCCGATTGTCGTTCGTCGTGGTAAAGTAATGTCATGGCTGGTATGGTTTCCTATTGGAATGCTAATGAACAGCCTTTGTCTCCCACAGACTTCCAGCAGTCCATCTCCAACATCAAGTTGTTCAAACTGTGGATTGTCTACATTAGACTCGAACAAGATGGTAGGCTCTGACAAGTCGAAATCTACAGGTATTGAACATTTGATGTGTGCCAGTTGACCCGAAGGAATAACAACATCCTGATATCCAACTTTGACAATGGTCTCAGTGTCACAGGATGGCTTTTGTCTCTGTATAAAGTTGACAATCACTTCAGCCTGATCATCTCCAATTTCCATGGCTCCCTTTAGCAGCGTAGTGATTGTTGCAAGAACACTTACACCACTCGTCTGTCCTTTGACCAACTGTTCAATGATGTTAAATCCCAGGAGGGGTCGCTCAAGGGCCATTTTACCCACCAGGAAAGGAACTTGAATGGCTAGCTGTGGATCACTGTTGCCAGGGAGGTTCACTGTTGCCTCAACCCACCCATCGAACGGTAACACATCTCCATTAACAGCCAAGACATGAAGAGGTTTGGACCCCATCAGTTCGCTCAGAGGTCGCAAGTGCTGATCAGATAAATATGTTCTTTTCCAGGCTTGATCAATGATACTGACCTGAGCACCTGTGTCAAGTAGGGCAGTTACAGCATAACCATTGATGTTACACTTCAACAAGCATTTACTTCCAATTAGCTCTGCTACTCTGTTCTGTTTTGAGTTTGTCTTTCTAGACATAGAAGAGCAGGCTGCACTGTTTGCACTGGCTTCACGCGCTCTGTTCTCCAGAGAACTTCCTCCAGTTGATGATCTCAGCTCAGCAGTGTGTTGAGTATTCCTTGTGCCCCTTGTTCTTTTACCACATCCAATAGCCCTGTGTCCTTCTTCTCCACAGATAAAGCAATGGCTGCATGAGCTGTTACTCTCCTCTATACACCTTGGACACCCATATGACCCTCCTCTTCTCACTGACGTTGGTCTACGTACAACATGTGAACCAGCTCCCATCTGTGTAGAGCAGTGACATGGCTCTTTAGCTTGTTTCAAAGTGTCAATTGTACTTTTTAAAGCTTCTACTTGAGCACTTAGTTCTTGTATGGTCTTTGTCTTGTTCTTTTTCTGCATTTTGGAGTTTGATTCACTCTCGTCGAACCCTGAGTCAATTTGTGCACTATGAGCTTGAGTCTGTCTTCGCTGTATGGCTTGGCCTAATCTTCGTTGGCGTTCACTTTCCTCACTTGAGATCTTTGTTACTTGTTTTAGCAATGCTCCATCAGTTACTGTGTGATCTGCGAGCAAAGGTTTCAGTTCACTTCTGATGTCGCTGTACTTGGGAAGAAAACCTTGGTAAATGGTACGCAGGAACACATTCTGAACTGTTCGTGGTTCATATTCAATGTTAGTGTTCCTCTGTTTGGAAGAGAAAATTACTTTCTGTTTCAGTCCAATTACACGATATAGAAACTGCTGTGGAGTTTCATGTTCCCGTTGTCTTGTACTCATTAATTCCTGGAAAAGCTCACTACTGCCTCTCTCACTTAAATGTGACTGTATAAAACTTTTGAGCTCTGGCACAGTCAGATCATCTTTATTGATGAGCATTTCCTTGAACTGTCCTGGTTTAACTATACGCAGGACAGCCTGAATAATCTCACTCTCTGAGTAATTCAACTTGATGCCTTCATCAATTTGTCTGCATAGGTTATTACAGCCGATGTCTGAAGCACTATCGCCTATCTGCCCACCATGTATCTTGAACTCTTTATGTGGTAGGTATGGAAAGTCTCTTGGACACATCATGCTTTCTCTCTGCTGTCGTGGTAAGTATTCAGGGTAAGAAGACTGTCTTGTAGTTGGTATCGTTTTATCATCTGTCTGTGTGATCTTGTACTCTGACAGCTTTTTCCCTAACTCCTCATAACTAGTAATCAGTTTCTGATACTCATTTAACTGTGTGTGTGAGAGTGTGACAGTAGAATCTGTGTGTCTGTGTATAGGGGATGCATGTGTGTGTGTATGTACATCAAATTCATTTTCAATAAAGACAGATGGATCACTCACAGTATTGTTTACACGACTCTCAATCAATTCATTAATCAAGTCTCTTAAAGTTAGTAATTGTGCGAATCCTTCATCTTCCAGTTTAAGTAAAGTATCACTCTGCATATAAGAAATGATGAAATTCATACAGCTTTCTTCATCATCCTTGGAGATAGTGGTTGGAATCAAACCTGCAACTGGAGTGATGCTGTCAGCGATATGCACCAGTTCGTGCACAGTCAACATGTATAGGCTCTTCTTTATGTTCCAGACGAGTCTTTTCCTCTCGTCTGCCATCTTGTCCAGCTTCAGACCCTCTCACGACACTTTAGCGATGCGTTGCCTTCCTCGGCTCTGTCCCTTTTTGTCTCTCTGGACGTCAGCAGCTGTCACAAGTCGCACGCAACCCTCCTTGTCGTCGTCTCGTCGGCGTAAGGTTTGGATCCCAGCACTAGCCTCACACTCTGGATGTTTATCTCGGTGGAACCTCCATGAATCTGTTACGGGTCCCGGGCGTGGAACACGCAAGCAGATTAAAAATACCTGAATTATCAGGAGAAACAAAAGCACACGCAAACTTCAGTGTCTTTCCGCAGGCGCAGCTTGGTAGCGTCTCTTTATTAACATTTCTCAATCATAGTAACAGTATAATACTGAAATCTATTTCAATGCTTTCACAGTAAGCCCATATAGTTGTAATCACAAATCACGTTTCATATAATCAAAAATACAGTTTTGTACCATTCTGTATTGGTTTACAGAAATAAAACCTTCAAATAGTCGTTTCCTGTATTTACACTTGTTTTTATAAAACACATTTCATCATAACTCCTTTAATAAGCATCGGCATGCTGCAAAATACTCATTAAAATCCCTTTAATAAGCCCTTATGTCTTCTGTGGAAGCAGTTTCTAACCATATGAAATGACACACTGTACCTCCTTCAAATCATCACACAGCGGTTACAAATGTATCATTCAAATTATAACGGTTACACTTGACACAAATTATCAGTCACTCTCATAAACTATACACATACTCTAAACAAATATACATTTACATTTTCTGAGTCGTTTTCTGTTTAATTATCACATACTGAAATGAATGTATTATTATTTACAGGAGAATCGATTGTAACAAATGCAAAACAGACCAACTGTCATTTTACCGGTACTTTCATCTGGATGACTCTACTCAATTAACCACCGTAAATAAGCTGTTCGCTTTCAAACACATAGGAAATGTGTACTCGCATGTCTTTACAATAATTATAACACATTGTCACCTTTTATATGAGAACATACCTGAATTATCAGGAGAAACAAAAGCACACGCAAACTTCAGTGTCTTTCCGCAGGCGCAGCTTGGTAGCGTCTGAGGTAAACACAACGCACATCACCATGGTAACCCACAGCGCGTGCTTTCTCTGGTGGCTAGAACTGTATTGATTTAAACTCAGTCTTTAGTGGTGATAATTGATAGATGACTGTTTGCACAATAAACTCTTTTTCACATAAATAAATACATTAATAAATAAATAAATATTAATAACAAAACAACCATTGCAATTGTGAATACACAATGGTGTATCACATGTAGCGCAAACCTGCAAGATCGAGCAGTCTTTGCAATGTGCTCTTTGAAGGTCAGCTGGTCATCAAAGATTACACCAAGATTTCTGACCGAGGTTGATGGGGTAATTATTGATGTGCCTAATTGAATCGAGAAGTCATGCTGTAGGGTCGGAGTGGCAGGGACGACAAGAAGCTCAGTCTTTGCCAGGTTGAGCTGTAGGTGATGTTCTTTCATCCATGCCGAGATGTCCGCCAGGCAGCCTGAGATCCGTGCAGCTACCGTTGGATCATCTGGTTGAAAAGAGAGATAGAGCTGTGTGTCATCGGCGTAGCAATGGTAGGAGAAGCCATGTGCCTGTATGATGGGTCCCAGTGATGTAGTGTATGTGGAGAAGAGGAGGGGTCCAAGAACCGATCCCTGAGGAACCCCAGTGACCAGTTGATGTGCTTTCGATACCTCCCCACCCCAGGCCACCCTGAAGGACCTACCGGTGAGATAGGATTCAAACCAGCGAAGTGGAATCCCAGTGATGTCCAGCGATGAGAGGGTGGACAGGAGGATCTGATGATTGACAGTGTCATAAGCAGCAGAGAGATCGAGCAGAATGAGGACTGATGATTTGGAGTCGGCCTTTGCGACTCGCAGGGCTTCAGTGACTGAGAGTAGCGCAGTCTCTGTTGAATGGCCACTCCTGAAACCTGACTGTTTAGCATCCAGTTTGTTGTACTGTGAAAGAAACAGTGAGAGCTGGTTGAAGACAATTCGTTCGAGTGTTTTCGCTACGAATGGAAGGAGCGAGACAGGTCTGTAGTTTTCTAAAAGTGAAGTGTTTGATGTAGGTTTTTTGAGCAGTGGGGTTACCCGGGCCTGCTTGAACGCTGTGGGGAAGATGCCAGTGTGGAGAGATGTGTTGATAATGTGTGTGAGTGCCGGTAAGTGTGTGGGAGAGATTGCTTGGAGAAGGTGAGAGGGGATTGGGTCAAGAGGACATGTTGTAGGATGGCTGGAGAGGAGAAGTTTGGATACTTCCGCCTCAGTGAGGGGACAGAAGGCGAAGATGGGAGTTTGAGCAGTGGATGTGGTTGGTTGGAGGTCCTGTGTGTGTGGAGTTGAGAACTGGTTACCGATTGTTCTAGTTTTGTCTGTGAAAAAAGTGGCAAAGTCGTCAGCTGTTATAGAAGTGGTGGACGGTGGTGGAGGGGGACAGAGGAGAGAATTAAATGCTCTGAAGAGATCACGCATGTCTGGAGCGCTGTTGATCTTGTTGTGGAAGTGTGAGGATTTGGCAGTGTGGACTTCAGTAGAGAAAGACGAAAGCAAAGACTGATACCTAGTCAGGTCCGACGGATCGTTTGATTTGCGCCATTTTCTCTCTGCCACTCTGAGTTTGGTCCGATGCTCACGAAGAATATCGGATAACCAGGGGTTAGAAGGGGCAGCCCGTGCTGGCCTGGAGGAGAGAGGACAAATGTCATCTAAACAAGAGGTTAAGGTAGAGCATAAAGTGTCAGTAGCTGCATTCACATCCAATTATTATTATTAATAATAATAATAATAATAAAATGTTTAACTGCAAATATGTAATCTTGCTGATAAATAAAAAGTGATTCATACTGACCTGGAATGAACCTGTTCAGATGCAAGTGGAATAATTCAAGTGATGTGGACCCTCTTGCACATCTGTAAAATGCCCTCCTTGGTAGTGGTGCCAGTTACAGTGTACAGGAGGACACCTGGTATTATAAGTAATTTAGTACAATCATATTAAGTTTATTATCAGTTGGTAAACACAAAGTCTCCTGTTATAACAGGTGCAACACTTGAATACAACACAGAACATATTCATTTTGGGTGTTAAAAGCTAACACAATATCAGGTATTGCTCCAACGGTATACCAACGTTATAGACTACTAATTATAATAATGTAAATCGTTTGTTTCTCTGTCAAAAATACGTTTCAGATAGCTCCATTCATTCATTCATGCATTCATTCATTCATAGCTAACGTTAGCTAGCGAACTAAATAAACAACACCTTACCTAAAACAATGTAATAGTTTATTTAAAAAACGATTAAATGTTAACTCCTAAAGGGTTTTTCTTATTTTTTTAGCTAGCTAGTATTGTGTTATTTTACTTAAAACATCTTTATTTTACTCAAAATATGATGTATGTTCAAGAATGTAATCCATATACTGATCAATATGCTGATTATTACAATACTGGATGTCTAAATGTAGATTGTAAGTCTTAAGGTGCCATCCAGTGGGCAGTACTGGTGCTCTTCAATGGAGTATTCCAGTGAACTTAAATAACTCTATGAACTTTGGGTACTTTCCAGAATATGACAGATACACGTAAACAGATCACTGCCAACCAATAGGAGCAGCGGAATAAAGGATTTTTAAAAAATGGCTGACCAGGCCATATTCCACCATTAGAACATAGACCAGGTGGGCTAGTAATTAATGGTAGCAAACCAGACAAGCGAAACACATAAAAAACCGGAACTACCAACTTTGGGTATTAAAAAGGGTATAAAAATGGATGTACGGACAGACAAAGATTCAGATGCGGTGACCATTATCTCGGCTTTGTTACTCTGTCTAATAAAGTCTTATTTTGACATCTGGAACTCTGCTTCTCAAGCTTCATTGACTTCATTGAAGAAATTAACCTCTTGATTCCACGACATAAACTTGGCATCACGAACAGGATTGGCTTGAGGTCCGGCGTCCCGGAGAGCCGTCGTGGGCGGAGGGCCTTGCTAGGCACGCAAACTAATCAAACAAAGGCGCCTAAAAAAGGTAAGAAATATTTTGCTCAAATTGGAGATAAGATTGTTTGCGTGGTTGGCTAAGGTCACGCCTGTGATGGTAATCTGAGACAAGGCTTCACCAATAAATGAATCTGATACATTGGATTGGAATTAAATTAATGTAAAGTATATGAAAAGGCAAGCATAATTTAAGGAGTTCCAGATTTCAAAAGCCGCGCATGCGAAAGATTGATAAAGAGATTTATATGCATAAGAAGTTTGTTGCCTAAAGAGAGGCATAAAATCCCGTGAAGGTGACTTCCAAAGTGGGGGCGCCGAGGAAATCAGGGAGCCACTCGTGGTTGATTGAGCGTGGCCCTGACGGGACCCATGGCGGAAAAGTTGCGTTGACGGGTGTCTGCAGATTGGAAAGAGTTAAATTGTTAGTCTCTGTCTGTCCGTTGTATGTTGAGAGATATCTGTGTGTGCGTTGATGCATTGAATGTCTGGCCTAACCATTAATCATGCTGACTGCTTTGCGCTATATGTGAAGTGAATGTGCTGGTATATGTTTCATGTAAATGTTTTTTGGCTAAACTGGAATGAAAAAACAATATCTATAAAGACAAATATATTGAATGGAGAATAAAGAGTTTGTTAAAGAAATTATAAGAGTTGAAAAAACTAAAAATATACCAAGAAACTGGCTTTGTCGGCTATTTGGACACCATCCAAGTTGCCGACGTTGTGATCCAAATCGTGAAACTGAATTATTGATAAAGAAAAAAGATAAAAACTGATTGATTTTTCATTCCCAGAAAGAGATTGAGGCCTGTTGGTGTTTTTCTTTGTTGGTCCGTGCATGTGAGAGACAGAGAGAGCGAAGGTGGGGGCAGCGTGTGGGAGTGAGTGTGTGTGTGTGAGTAAGCGCTGCTGAAAGTGAAAGTGAAGTACAGAGAGAAAAGAGAGCAGAAGACAGTAGAGTGATCATTTTTGTGCCTATCTCATCCAAAACAGAATAAAATGTACAAAGTTGATGAGAATTATGATGATCTGAATGAATGGAACAATGAGAGAGATTATCAGAAATATCAGGAGACTTTGGTAAGGACACGAGGTCTCCACAACCATTTTTGGTTGGAGTCAACATTTGTTGATTTGGATGGGCAGATACAAAGATTGACAGAATACAGAAAAAATAATCTCCTCAGAAAACTGACCAAAATTATAAATCTGAGAGAAATAACATTTAAATGGCCAAGAATACCTTGGGAGGATGTGGTTTTCAGACATATAACAGTTCGTCAATTGACAGATAAATTGTTGGGGCTCTGCGCCCCAGCATCTTCCCAATTGGAAGCTGCATTAAATATAGTTGACATCCCAGTTGACCCAGTTGTAGCACCCTATCTTAGGCACAACTTGGGTCAGTGGCCAGTGGATATTTCAGGCGTTACAATCCTCAACAACGTTCGTCTCAGAGTGGCAGCTACCACACGAGAAGTGGCCTGGACATCCAAAGTCCTGTTCAGGTCAGATGAAATGGGAAATGCATTGCCAATGTACATGACTGGCATAACTTTGAGACGTTTGTTGGTGACGATTGAACTGAGAAGTCAGCCACAATATACACAGAATTTGTGGGTGGAAATTCAAAGAGATAGAGAAAGAGCAGAAATACCACAGTTGGACATGTTGAGATCACTGATTAATTAATCAAAATAAAGAAAAAAGAAACAAAATGGCAGACGAATTAGTTGTACATAAGAAAAAAGGAAGAAGGGGTAAAAGAGGCAGAAAAATTCTAGCAATACAAGAAAAAAGATTATTGATTGACTATATGGAGCCATTAAACTTAAAATATTGTACAAAAGATGAATTGAACATTAGTGTGTTCAAGATAGAATAGTTTTGCATACAGTTAACGCCATCTCTCACTTACTCAATTTGGGCAGGAGGAGTGACGGCTACAGGTCGCAATTTTCATTTGAGGAGGCTGTGGAGTTTTGAGGCATTCAGCTTGGGAGAAAACATCATTTGGACAAAAAGCAATCTTCAGAAGAAACAACCAAAAGGCCTTGTGTTACCCTTCAAATTATTAACTAGAAAACACATTGTTATTATTTTAAAATATTTGAGAAAGTCTAACCAAATTCTATAAAAAGTGATAAGTCCTCCACCCAGCAAAAGTCCAGGTGAAAGTCAGGGGTCGGATACTTTTAGTGATCCTCGTCTGATGAGCCTGGCGAAGATTAGTTAGTAATTAAAGGGCTGGGATTAGAGAGGTAAATCACTGAAGGGAAAGATAATAATAATTCATTATATTAAACAGGTTAATAAATCTGACTTTCAAAGATGTCAACTCCAGTAGAGTTATTGGGAACTAGAAATCCAGCCTGTAAAGAAACAATAAGGGAACTCTCAAAGAAGTGGGCAGAGAGAACAAAGAAACTGGCTACTAAGTGGCCGGCAGGGGGAACATTTGATGTGGCAATGTGTAAAGAAATGGAGGTCTTGATAAAAAATTATAAAACCAATGACACCTCCAGAAAGAGAAATGAAAAAAGAGAACAAGAAATAGGGGTATTAACCCTGTTCAAACAATATGGAATTAAATTATTAAAATTGGAAAAACAAGAAAGAGAGAATAAAAACAATGAGACAAAAGAAGAGAGACCACCTCCATATGCTCCTTCCTGTGATCAAGCTGTTAACCAAATGCCTGTAGTACAGGGAACAATAGATATAAAAGGGCCAATAGAATTTGAGGGATACATACACGATGAAAATACAGATGTTGAAAGTGAGCAGAGCTGCACAAGAGACTTAAGGGGAACCGTAGGCAGCAGGGGAGAAACAGACACACACACAGCCATGAGGGAGGGGCTGGAGCAGCCGAGGGAGAGACTGAGAACATCCACACCACTGTCACAGCCAAGACAGAGAGAGAGAGGGGAAGAAAGAACAGCCCACGAGGAGGAGCTAAGGATTGAAAGAAAGAGGGCCAAGGACTGTAGAGAGGAGGAGAAAACAGGTGAGCCACCCACATATCAATGTCTTTCAGAAATGCTCAAAGAAATGGAGGACTACCACAAACATATGACATCAGCGTGTGGAGGCATGGAAAACTATCAAGCTGAAGAGCCTGAGGAAACATCTGAAGGAAGAATGACACCTGCTGACTCCGTCCAGGAAGCACTGGATGAGATGGAGGAAAGGTGCAACAGAACAAGAGAGAATCTCAAACAGGCTGTCCACATGACAAGAGAAGAGTTTGACCAGACTGTGAATGCATTACATCAAGAGCTGGATGAACTGATTGGTAAGCGTCAACCAATGCAGCCACACCCAAGCCCACATGATTATGTCCAGCGAAAACAGTACAAGCAAGTAGCTGGAACATTAGTCATGCAAGATATAGAAGATCCAGATGACCAGTTACAAGTTCATCAACCACAAAGAAGAAGAAGAAAGGAGGAACACAGATCAACCAGGGCATCGAGAGGAGCTGAAGCCCCAAAATTTGAATGTCCAATCCTCATCAAGCAAGGTCATGCCCAGTATATACCTTGGGCTGGCCAAGACCTGGACATTTTGGTTTCCCGCCTTCCAGACATTCATGAAGGTGCCGGGAAGTGGATCAGAACATTCGAAGAAGAAACAACTGGAAAACTTCTGGCCCTGGGTGATATCAAAGCTCTGCTAGCAAAGTGCCTGGGAGCCTCCAAGATGAATGACATCCTCAAGCAATCTAGCCTCCTTCAAGCAGTAGACAGGCCTCAGGCAGATGGAGTTTCCTTTGATAAGCATCGACGTGACATCTGGTTGACACTGAGGACTGAATACCCAATGCAAACTGACCCAGGCTTCCTGAAGGGGGAGCCAATGGAGGAAACTGAGAACCCTACTACATACATCCAGAAACAACTAAGACGTTGGAAAGAGGAACTGGAAAGAGATCCAGAACAAGACAAAGTACTGACAGCACTCTTCAGAACCGCCATTGTGGAAGCCATGCCTTCAGCAGTGAAAGTGAAACTGGAAGATGTGGTAGGTCTGAATTCAAAGTCACACAAAGAGTTCAGAGACCATGTGGTCCATGCTGTGGAGCAGTATAGAAGACAAGAGCTAAAGGTGAAGACCCAAGAAAAAGAGCTACAAAGAAAACTGACCCAGCTGCAGCTCGAGGAGCTGCTAAACAAGAAGAAAAAGGTTCAAGCAGTGCAGAAGGAAGACCAGTCAGTGGTAATGGCACCTGTCAATACTTCAGTGCCTGTCAATCCACCAGCACCAATGAACGTGCCTGCACCAGTAAATCAGACGGTAACAGCACAGATGACACCTGCTAACACAGTCAATGCACCACAAGGACCAGCACCAGTTGTCATCTATCTCAAACCAGAGCAGTCGAACAACAGAAACTGGAATAGACAACAACAACAAGGAGGACGTGGTAGAGGAAGATTTAACAACAATCAACAGAGAGCGGGTGGCCCACCAGGAGTGTGTTGGGGATGCAATCAGCCTGGACACAACAGAAGAGACTGCCCCATCAATCCTTGGCAATATAACCAACAAATGGCTCCAGGAGTCAACTATGGACAACAACAAGTGCAAGCACAAGCTCCAGGCCCTGTCAACCCATGGCGTGGGCCTGACCAAGGATACTAGGGCTGCCCAGAGAATTCTACGGGGAGGAATCAGCTTCCGATGATATCGTGTGATGCTGATCAAGAACCAATGCTGCAAGTTAATATCGAAGGAAAACCCATTACTCTGATGCTCGACACAGGGGCCAGCTATTCGTGTTTAAATGCCTCGCACCTCCCCATGTCTGGAAAATATATCAAGACAGTAGGATTCTCGGGGGTAACTCAGCTACTTCCTATGACGGCCCCTGTGAGCATAAGCCTAAAAGACACTGAAATAAGAATACCAATTTTAGTCTCAGAACACACACCTGTCAATTTGTTGGGCAGAGATGCCATATGTAAACTAAAAATGCAGATATGGTGTACCCCTGATGGAATTTATGTAGATGATAGGGCAATTAGGCAAATGAATGTCTCAACATTGCAACAAACACAAGAACCATGTGCTAACATATATTGGTTAGGGGAGCTAAAAGAAGATGTAGAAAAAACAATTAGCAAATGGGGAAGATACATAAGGGAACAGCTTTGTGAGCCAAGCCTACCAAAGACTGAATTTCATTGTACAATGAAGTATGATGAAAACAAAGACCCTGAACTTGAAAAAAGATGGTTAGAGAACACAAAAGGACTGCAAATCCCTATGATTTCGCAATACATAGTAATAGGACCAGAAGGAGCAGCTCTGCAGGTAGATAGGGAAAAATTCATTGATGAGTGGTTTGAAGTACCAAACTCAGTTCCTCATGTTACCTTATATGTAAGCAAAAACTGTGCTTCTAAATACTTGGGCCCCATGATGCAAAAAGCAGAAAAATGCAAGTGGGAAGCCACAGAAAATCCTCTAATCTTCCAATCAGCAGATAAAGCGTATCTCAAAATTTTGTGTGCTACTCCAATGTTGGGAGTACCCAGAATGGTGATAAATACAAAGATTGATCCAAAAGTCAATGAACATCAAACAAAGCAAACCAAATTGTTAAAAGAAATGGAGAAACAAGTACCATTGGAATTATGGTCTCAGCATGACACAGATGTGGGGTTAGTAAAATCAGCTAATCCAATTAGAATAGCACTCAGGTCAGGAGCTAAAATACCAAAGAAGATGCAATACCCTTTGAAACCAGAAGCAGAAAGGGGAATAAGAAAAACAATTGAGGTATTACTGAAAGCAGGAGTGCTTGTTGAAAGTAATAGTTATTGTAACACCCCAATATTGCCAGTAGCTAAAGCAGATAAATCAAAATGGCGTTTGGTGCATGATTTGAGAGCAGTGAATGAGGTTGTGGAGGATTGGCCTGCTGAAGTTCCAAACCCGCATACGTTGCTAACCAATGTTCCATCTGCTGCTAATTATTTTACTGTGATTGATCTCTGCTCAGCTTTTTTCAGTGTTCCCCTAGCCGAGGAGAGCAGACCATTTTTTGCATTCACCTACCAAGGTGAAAACTAACATACACAAGAATGCCTCAAGGCTTCAAACACTCGCCACATGTGTTCAATCAAGTTCTAAAAGAAGACTTAAGTGATCTTAGGCTGGACAGTACATTGATACAATACGTAGATGATTTATTGATTTCCTCAATGACTTTGGAACAATGTCATCAAGATTCAATCAAAGTACTCACTAAATTAGCTGAAGGGGGACATAAGGCCTCGAAAGAGAAATTGCAATATTGCTTACCACAAGTTGAATACTTAGGACGCACAATTTCACATGGGATGAAAGCTATATCACCCAGTCAATTGGAGGGCATCAGTAAAGCGCCCCAACCACAAACAGTGGGACAAATGATGACTTTTTTGGGGATGACAGGTTTTAGTGCAGATTGGATTGAAGATTATGCAATTAAAACAGCTCCACTAAGGGCACTAATGAAACAAGTGGGCCATCAAAATCTTAGGGCATCACTAACATGGACTGCAGATGCATTAATAGCATTTGAATCATTGAAAAAAGAGTTACAGAGTGCTCCTGCCTTGACCACTCCCACTTATGACAAACCATTCCATTTGTATGTTGCAAACAGAAAAGATGGCTATGCATCTGCAGTGTTGATGCAGGAAACTTGTAGTGGAAGGAAAAAACAACCAATTGCGTATTATAGCACAAAACTGGATAATGTAGCTGAAGGTTACCCACCATGTTACCAACAAGGGTTAGCTGCAGTGTATTTTGCATATGAAAAAGCCTCTACAATAACTATGGGCTACCCAGTTACAATCTATACTCATCACAAAGTAGCAGAGTTATTGGAACAAGGGAAGTTTGTTCTGACTCCCTCTAGATGTATAGCATACTCAACATTGCTAACCTTTCCAGACATTACAATCAAAAGATGCACAACAGTTAATCCAGCCAATTTCATACCACTGCAGGATGAAGGCACACCACACGAATGCATAGCTGATTCCTTAGCTTTTACTAGATTGAGACCAGACCTAGAATCAACACCAATTCCTGATGTGCATGTTGAATATTTTGTGGATGGATCATGCTTTAGAGACCATTTAGGTAATCATGCTGGATTTGCAATTGTAAAACGTGCTGATGATGATTTTGTCCCAGTGGTGGTGCAGCATTGTGAACAACCATGCTCAGCACAACTAGCAGAGTTGAAGGCTCTCACTGAAGCCTGTAAACTGGCTAAAGACCAAACTGTAAATATTTACACTGATTCTGCATATGCACATGGTGTATGCCACCTCTTTGGAGCAGTCTGGAAGCAAAGAGGTTTTAAGAAAAGTGATGGCATGCCTATCCAGCATGGTGACCAGATAATTGATTTAATATCAGCCATGATGCATCCCAAACAGTTGGCTATTATCAAATGTCAAGCACACAAAAAAGGCAAAGATTTTGTGATTAAGGGCAATAATGCAGCTGATCAATATGCTAAACAAGCCTCTGGCTGTACAACAGCAATAATGGCTCCCTCAGTTTTGATTCAACCTCAGCCTCAATTGGCAGATGTTGAGCGAATACAACAACAAGCCACACCATATGAAATCAGTGTGTGGCAGCAAAGAGGAGCAACACGAGATGCAAATGGGCTTTGGCGTTCGCACGAAGGCCACATGATTGCTCCAACACCATTGCTTACAATCCTTATCTCTGACGCGCATGGTTTTGACCATTGCGCGAGGGGGGAAGTGATTAGAAAAATAAGGCGTCAGGGTTATTGGTCGCCTTATTTACAAGCAATGGTGGACGAGTATTTATCTGAGTGTGACGTTTGTGCCCAAAGTAATGTCAGGAAAGGAACATCTGCTCCAATTGGTCATATACCAGTCCCAGAAGGTCCATTTAAACATCTAGTCATGGACTATGCAGACATGATAAGAACTGTCAGAGGAAAAAGATACTTGTTGGTAATAATTGACAGGTTCAGTAGATGGGTAGAAGCAGTTCCATCAGCAGATCAAGGAGCCCAAACAGTGATTAAATTTTTAACAAGAGAAGTAATTCCCAGATTTGGAATACCATCCCAAATCAGTTCAGACAATGGATCAGCTTTTATTCAAAGAACAGTAAAGACAGTAATACAACAATTGAGGATAAAACAAAGGCTAGGCTGTATTTATCATCCCCAATCTCAAGGTATGGTCGAACGGGCCAACGGGACTCTCAAGGCAAAATTGAACAAAATTTGCGCTGATACAAAGTTGAATTGGGTAGATGCTTTGTCTCTGGCATTAATGAGCTACCATATGCAAACCAATAGAGTAACAAATTTGACACCACATGAAATGTTGACAGGCAGACCAATGCCAGTCCCATATTTGAGGGGCCCATATGAAGGACCGCCTCTTGAACAATTGCAGATGGAATTGAGAGCATACATGAAACAGCTAACAGCTATTCATGAAGCCATTAATGCCCAAGAGCAAAGTAGAGGTCCAAGGGAGGAAGAGGAAACACCTGGCGCTATTCAACCTGGAGATCAAGTATATTTGAGGGTATTTAGGCGGAGGTGGAATGAGCCAAGAAGAGAGGGCCCATATACTGTTGTAAGAGCAACCCCAACAGCAGTGCAGGTAGAGGGAAGTACAACTTGGTACCATTTAAATCATTGCACCAGAGTACCCAGATTACGACCCAGAAGGCGGGAAGAGCAACCAGAAATTGACGAAGAAGGAGATGAGCATATAGAGCCCCCAGAAAGGGAACAGAGCCCTGAAATTCATGAGTCTGAGGAAAGGGAAGATAGTAACATTGATGCACCTCATTTTAGGGAAACAGAACACGCTGAAACAGGAGAATCATCTGAAGATGAAATACTGCCTGCAGAAACAGAACAGGAAGGTCAGGGAGAGACTGATCCTGGTCCTAGTGCTGATATACCTGATGCAGCGATTGCCCAGGGTTCGGGGCAACCCGCATGGCCCCTTGAACCAAGACCATCAACTAGTGCCCAGTCCAGATATCATCCTGATGAATTCCTCACACTCGATCCAGCCACCATCGCTGATCTATTCTCTTAATGTGACTGATCAAATACCAGGTATTTATGCAAACATGAATGTCAGAAAGAGGTCAGCGAGATGGACATATGATGATGAGAATGATACCCTGATCTATGACATGGAATCCTACTTGCAAAAAGAAGGGCTGTTAGATGCAGCACATCACAATGATTGGTTTAAATGGGCAGAGTATACTGCAAAAGAAGCTGGAATGTTTAGCTGTGTACTTTGTTCTCCATCCCCTCTTAAGAAACTTGTAGTTGTGCCAAACCCATATGATTACATGCATTGTGGTAGATTTTACTCACAAT
Organism: Aspiorhynchus laticeps; assembly: GCA_023376895.1. Lineage (NCBI taxonomy): Eukaryota > Metazoa > Chordata > Actinopteri > Cypriniformes > Cyprinidae > Aspiorhynchus > Aspiorhynchus laticeps. The sequence continues at coordinate 149,853 of JALXFT010004227.1, read as the reverse complement.
ATTATGAAAATATTACTGGAAAGGTGTACCCTTATTGTCCAGCAGAATGTTTAACTATGCTTGGGAACAAGAATTTCCACCAATTCTACAGACAGCCAGGGTGGGGGGATGAATGTAAACGAATGGACATAAAAATTGATGTCAGGAAAAGAGAAACTCCTGTAGCCTATGTAATTGATCGCACATTGGATTTTGAGTGCTTCAACAGATCAAAAGGGAAACATGACATGGGGGAATTTAAAGGGAATTGTGTTGTAATTTGGCATCTGGACCAAGATATGTATTATGACTCGAGAGTGCTCAAATCATTTAGTCTGATATATGCAACAGCCACTGTAAAGACAAACATGTCAATTATAAAAGTTAAAGACAATTGCACAGAAGCAACTATTAGTTTTCCCCTAATTAGTACTATGGAAGATCAATTAGAAGCCGTGGCAGACTACTATTGGGTATGTGGGGGAAAAAGATTAAGGGCAACATTACCAAAAAATTGGAAGGGTATCTGTACCAGAGTAAGAATGCTACAAGGGGTAACATTGATTGAAGGAGAACTAGATGAAGTTAAGCAGCCTCAACCAAAAAGATACAGAGCCAAAAGAGCATATGAGCAAGACCCAAATGTATATTTAGACAAAATAGGCCAACCAAGAGGAATCCCAGAGAAATATAAAGCTAGAAATTAGATAAAATCTGGATTTGAGTCTATATTTGTATGGATAACCCCAAACAAAAACTTAGAATGGATCAATTATATCTACTATAACCAGCAGAGATTCATAAATTATACTGTTGATGCCTTAGATGCTCTAGGAAAACAGCTGGGTCCCACTAGTAAAATGACATGGCAAAACAGACAAGCTCTAAATTGGCTCCTGGCCGAAAAAGGAGGAGTGTGTGTAATGTTTGGTTCTGATTGTTGTACTTATATTCCAAACAATACAGCCCCAGATGGATCATTCACCAAAGCAATGGGGAAACTGAAAAACCTGAGAGAGGAGGTGACCAAGAATGCTGGAGCAGACATGCATGCCTGGGATTGGCTTAATTCACTTTTTGGGTCTTGGGGACAATGGTTAACCAAAGTAGGCATTATAATTTGCATTGTTGTTGTTGTGTTTCTTTTGTTGTTCTGTTGTATTGTGCCTTTCATCAGATCAATGCTGGCCAGTGCTGCAGCCAAACAGATGATTAATGTGTCAGTAAGACCAACTGGAATTGACATTGGATGTACCAACGTGCATACAGTGGGACCTGGACTGGATGAACTGGATGAATTTGTGTAAAACATTCTTGACAAGAGTGGTAGGGAAGGGGTGCCTTTTGTTTTAATTCTTTGTTTTTATCTTGTATTGTATTTTTTGATAGAGAGGGAGTTAATATCATTATTGTGTTTTCTTTTTCATATATGTAGTAGTATAAGAATATCTGGATAGAGTAGTCAGGAAGTTAGAGGGTGTTATGTATTTTATTTTGGCATATGCTCCTTCCTGAAGTCATTTTATTCTTAAGTCATTTATTTTGAAGTCATTTATCTTTGAATCATTTATTCTGAAATCATTATGTTAAACGCATTTAATCTACTAAATAAATCAAATGTGAAATGTGATTATTTTTGGAAAGTAAGGGAATGTTGAAGGTCTTAAGCAGGTCATTGTCCGTGTTACGAGGCAATGCAACCAGAAATGGGGACGATAAAGAAAGATTGCATGTTTACTATTTGTTTGCAAGTATTCATCATTTAACCTTTGTTATCAGTATGTAGTCTGTTTCTTTTAATACTGGAAAGTCCTCACTGGAAAAGATGAAAAGAAGAAAGGATCGACGAGCACCTCAGTGCTTAGCAGCATGAGTAGATTCAACTGGAGGTTTAAAAACACACCATCTACTCCAACACCAGATAGAGCTGGAGGACATTGAGATCTGCCTAAGGGCTCCTCTGGCAACGAAGGACAACATCACCAGATAGAGCTCCAGGCTACCAGAAATGTCTGGAGTTCCTCTGGCGGCGTGGGCTACACCAGTGCATAATATATTGCATTATATTACTTTGTTTTTACTAATTTTGATATTCGATAAGTTTAAATCATTTGACTAATCATTTATGTACTCTACATAACCATGACAACCATGGGCAAGGCTAAAAGACATCTCATGCACATGCTTTAAAACAAATTGTTGATTTTTGAGTGTTCATTGACCCCCAAGAATGCATAGGTAGGGAAGTAGATTCTTTTACTCTTCTCTAGTCAATTGTGAGGAGAGATGTTTGGATCTGACTTCCTCTGGAGTGCAGCATCATAAAGAAGCTATTTGTTAAGAGATAATGGAGGACCATTTTTGGTTCATAGAAAGATAGGAGGATGGGTGGACTTGTGGCATTGCACTCTGGGCAAGGGTATTAGTGGTGAGACTTTGTAAAGTCTCAAAGGGGGGAATATATTGTGTTATTTTACTTAAAACATTTTTATTTTACTCAAAATATGATGTATGTTCAAGAATGTAATCCATATACTGATCAATATGCTGATTATTACAATACTGGATGTCTAAATGTAGATTGTAAGTCTTAAGGTGCCATCCAGTGGGCAGTACTGGTGCTCTTCAATGGAGTATTCCAGTGAACTTAAATAACTCTATGAACTTTGGGTACTTTCCAGAATATGACAGATACACGTAAACAGATCACTGCCAACCAATAGGAGCAGCGGAATAAAGGATTTTTAAAAAATGGCTGACCAGGCCACATTCCACCATTAGAACATAGACCAGGTGGGCTAGTAATTAATGGTAGCAAACCAGACAAGCGAAACACATAAAAAACCGGAACTACCAACTTTGGGTATTAAAAAGGGTATAAAAATGGATGTACGGACAGACAAAGATTCAGATGCGGTGACCGTTATCTCGGCTTTGTTACTCTGTCTAATAAAGTCTTATTTTGACATCTGGAACTCTGCTTCTCAAGCTTCATTGACTTCATTGAAGAAATTAACCTCTTGATTCCACGACACTAGTTAATTACATTGAGGAATCTTACCTGGGTGGATTTGATTCCCAAGTCGCTAAGTTCAAAGACGGACTTAACTGTGGCTTTTTTCCCAAAATAACTCACAAAAATATAATAAAATAGCTCGCTGTGAGCGATGGGACGCAGACTTAATGCGCATGCTCCTGCATCCCAGCTTCAAGATAGAAAAGGGGCCACGCTGATTGGCTGTCATTAAATGCAGAAAATGGAAATGGTGAAATCTGATGGGCTGTCATAAGATAGAAATGCAGAGACGTGATTTGTTGATATAGACAGACGATCGGTCCTCAGGCAGAGCTATCCGGGCTCTTGAGCAAAGCTCAAAAAGGGCCAGCGGCGTGTTTTTCCGATGCAGAGAGGGAGCGGAAAACCATGCTAGGGACGTGAAAAAAAAGGCACAGACGCTTCTCCTCAGCATGCAGGCGAACAGCATAGTCGGCAGGATTTGAACCTGCGTGGGGAGACCCCAATGGATTTCTAGTCCATCGACTTAACCACTTGGCCACAACTACGGTAACCTGGGTGTCCCAACGAGGAGAAAGCAGGCTGCTACCTCTAACCCCGTGGAGCAGGGTTTTTCAGTGCTGATCCAGGGGTCCCACAGCACTGCACGTTTCCTAGGTCTCTCTTATCCGACTCACTCAGTTCACTTCATGAGCGCTCTTTCCTAGTGAGCTGACCATCAGACTCAGGGGTCGGATTGACGAAAATCTTCTTCAGAAGTACGTTAAGTAATTTCTTCAAATAAATTCCACAGAGTTCGTAAGAATGTTCTTAAGTGCAGTTCTTGAAAAATACTTACTAAGTTCTCAAATATGTTCTTAGGAACATTTCAATTTTTTTCTTGAGAAAAAAATTGACAGTCTTTATCCGACTCAATACATGACTGAAGACACACTGATAAATTCACACTTAAAGGATTGTCTATTTGCACTTCCTGCAGATTACCCTAATAATTATAATTAGACGCGTGCACTATTTTCGTCGCTACCAGATTGACTGGCGCTCGGCTTCGTGTTTTTGAAAAGTTATTTTTAAAAAGCCTGTCTCAATTTGCAGCGATCTCTTTCGTTCATTTTTGTGTTGTGTTTTTGCGCTCTCTTCCGAGTGAACGCTTCCAGTATGTGTGTCCGCGCTGCTACAGTAATGCTATGTATTATATGCCGCCCAGCCAAAGCTCATTTGCCACACACACTACGGGATGAAGGCCACAAGGAATTACGGCACAGAGAGCGAAAGCAAAAGGTCTTGGAAGACACAATTATCGGCACAGGAAGCTAAAGCAAAAGGGCCAACCCTGCCCCGTAGTCGGCAGGGTTCGAACCCAAAGGACTTCAAGTCCATTGCCTTAACCACTCGGCCTTCCCAACAAGGACAAAGCAGGCTGCCACATCTCATTCTGTAGAGAAGGGTTTTTCAGTGCTGACCCTGGGCTCCCACAGCACTGCAAGTTTCCTTGGTCTCTGTTATCTGTGAGTCAAAGACAGAGTGACCGTAACAACATGAAAGCCTTCCACACAAACCGCCCCGCAGAAGCTCATAAAGAATTACGGCAGATAGAGCAAAGGCCTTGGAAGAACAATTATCGGCACAGAAAACTAAAGTGAGAGAGCAAAACACCACCCGTAGTCGGCAGGGTTCGAACCTGCGTGGGGAGACCCCAATGGATTTCAAGTCCATCGCCTTAACCTCTCGGCCACGACTACGCCTGACTGCGGCCCTCCAGCTTCCTTGGCTGCAGGAGGGCAGAACAGGACGCCACCGAGCTTCAGACACAAAAATCCAGCTGAAGGATGAGGTGGCAAAAAGGAGCCCGATGGCAAAAGTATACCGTGACCCGGATTCGAACCGGGGTTGCTGCGGCCACAACACAGAGTACTAACCACTATACGATCACGGCGCACCACTATCCCACGACTGCAAAAAGGGCCAGCGGCGTGTTTGTCCGATGCAGAGAGGGAGCGGAAAAGCATGCTAGGGACGTGAGAAAAAGGCACAAACGCTTCTCCTCGGCATGCAGGCGAACAGCGTAGTCGGCAGGATTCGAACCTGCGCGGGGAGACCCCAATGGATTTCTAGTCCATCGCCTTAACCACTCGGCCAAAAACAGGGCAAAAGGGACTGCTAGGGGTGGGGGAAAAGAAAAAATGAGAAAAAAAGAAGGGGGAAAGGGAAAAATGACGAAAAAATGAAGGGGAAAGTGAAAAAATGAAGGAAAAAAATTGAAAAAATTAAAGTGAGTTTTTTTTTCTCCTTTTTACCAGTTTTTCACCTTTTCACTTATTTTAACTAAAGAAATTACAGAAAAGTCATAATTTCTACCTATTTTACCTTATCACAAAAAACTATTAATTAATTTTTGTTAAATTAATTAATTTTTAACAAAAAAATATATTCATTTTTGTAAAATTGAAAAAAAAAACATACAAAACATACTTCCACAGATACGGTTTATTCCAAAAGCTCAAATATGACATACATATGCAATAATAATAATAATAAAACAAGGAAATATATAAACAAACATAAAAATAACTAAAATGACATATGCTTGCTACCAAATAGGTTTTATTAAAAAAAAGCTTAAATCCAGCATTAATATAATAAAAAGGAATATATAAACAAATTGAAATAATTACATATATAATAATCTTACTACCAGAAATGGTTTAATATTAAGAACAGAAATATACACATGAAAATTAAACTTACTTCCAAATATTTTCTTCCAAAAGCTCTAATCTGACATCGATAATTTTTAGAAAAACACATTTAAAGAACTATAACAATACTACTAATACTTGCATAATACTTCCAAATCGGACCTTTATATAATAATGATATATGTAAATATACATTTAAATATCTAATACTACTAATAATATAAACTTACTTCCACAAATATTTTATTCCAAAAGCTCAAATCTGACATTTTATAATTTTTATAAAGACAAATACAAATTTAAAGAACTATAATATTAATAATAATACTTACATCATAATAAATCAACTTTCAAATCTGAATTTTATATAATAAAAAGATAGATGTAGATATAATACAAATTTAAACTAAATAATAATAATAATAGCAACAACTACTACCACAAATACAGCTTAATTGTTTATCATTTCTGTTGTTTATATAAACAACTTCAAGAGCTTTCCTTTAAATTCAAATTTACTTGGTTTACTTAATGTACTAGTTAAAATGCACTACCTTAGAAGTTAAGCTGACTGTGTATGAAATTAAGAGACAAAATAAAACCTAAAGAGAGTCTTTCCACTCTGTAATGGTCTGGCTAGATGCTGGACAGTACCACTTTCCTTTAACCTGGGAATGGCCAGTAAGTTTGCTTTTTGAGTGGCCACATGCTTTACACTGGTAATGGTAATGTTCTTTTGTGTGACGCTTCTTTGGAGGCTCCCCTCTTGCCACACGCTCTTGATCCTCAAGAGCTGCCTTGTGCAGTCTCCAAGCACGTTGTCGGTTCTGAGGAGGTGGTGGAGCTGACTGCTGTTGGCCTGGCGGAAGGCAAGACCCTCCCTGAGGCGGTGGTGGCAGTGGTGGAGCTGATGGCTGCTGCCCTGGTGGATGGGAAGACCAAACCTGAGGCGGTGGTGGCAGTGGTGGAGCTGATGGCTGCTGGCCTGGTGGATGGGAAGACCATCTCTGAGGCGGTGGTGGCAGTGGTGGAGCTGATGGCTGCTGGCCTGGTGGATGGGAAGACCAATCTTGAGAGTGCGGTGGTGGAGCTGATGGCTGCTGGCCCGGCGGAAGGAAAGACCATCCCTGAGGCGGTGGTGGCAGTGGTGGAGCTGATGGTGGATACGGTGGAAAAGACCAATCAGAATACCAAGGCCAGGTATGCCAACCAGGAAAGTGCTGAGCCCCAGGACAGATAAAATGTGTGCGCGCTGCAGGAGTGTCAGATGGAGATGCGCCTCCTAGCCCAGTGTCTGTGTACACAATTGAAGATGCTGCAGTTCCAGTTCGCGCATATTTTCGTTGCCGAATAACTGCCTCACCCTCCTGATTTTCAGGCTCCTGGAACTCAATGGGAACATGCCGATGTTCAACGGGTGCAGATGGGAACACTTTAGGCTTCGGCAGTGGCTCATTTGCCAAACCAACCTGCTGGGGGAGCTCCACTCCTTGCAACAAGGTGTCCCGGTCAGTTCTTTTCTGTCGGTCTAAAAGCCTAGGAAAGAAAAACAAGCATTTTCAGCTTAAAGAATGCACAACTGCTCTTAAAATTACAACTTTACCCTACAGTACACTCACATGAAGCATTATTTAATACACAGCAAATTTTAACTGATTGATTGTTTAATTAAACACTGTGAGCTAAACCATTCTAAACAAATGTAAACTACATCACAAAGGGGACACTTTACATTTAACAATATTATTGATCAGACTGCACTAACATTATTGGATGAGAACTGAACTAATCTGGGCGAGCTGCTTCATAGTCGATTTTAACAAATTTTATAATTGATCATCTTTGCACAGTTATTGAATGGATTTAAATAGACACTGCACTGTCTATTTTATAAAGTGCTATAATAATAAAGATGACTTGACCAAGGTCTAAACTAGGGATGTCAATTTTCGATAATTTCCATAATCGAGCGTCGTTTAAATTAACGATCAATTAATCGTTAACCTTAACTACTGCAAAATGCGTCTATTGCAGTGGCATATAGTCACCGGCATGACAGGATGTGCAAATGCCACTCAAAACGCCAGCTTCCTCACCCGAATGAAAAGGGTTTTTAGTCTAAATAAAAGGCTAGTGGCAGGATGGTAAAATGAATGGATGTGATTATGTGTAATATTAAGCAATAAAGTATTCCAACCGAAGAAACAATTTTCAACTCCTGCGAACTGGGGGGGCACAAGATGGCGCCGTGAGCACAGGTGTTGAGTTATAGCGCTCATCAACAAAGTTGAATCGGAGTAATAAAACGGACACTTCTTTATCAATTTACGTTTTATTTGGATGTTAAGTGCTACTCGTGCACCACAGTCTGTTCAGAATCATGTCAGCTGATAAGAAAAGAAAGAATTCTGCGACGAAGAAGAAAGAAATGGCTGCTGACACGGAGACGACAGCTAACTCTGCTACTGCCTGCAACGTTTTAATTGACAGTTGTCACGACTACTATGAATCTGAAGAGAAGAGGGAATTTTCGGTGTTGTCAGTAGAAGATTTCCCCTCGCTTCCTTCAACTCCTCTGAAGCCTCCCCACAAAAAAGGCCGTGGTGAGTCCGCTGACGACATTATCACGAAACTTTCTGAGCTAATCAACATGAGATCTGATAAACTGGAGTCAATGGTTGCGGTGAATACTTCTCACATTGCTGGTTTGAAAGAAAAGCTGAACTCCGTATGTGAAGATGTGAATGAGGTGAAGACCAAAGTTTCCCAGGTCGAGTCATCACTTTTGAAGGAGAGTAATCGAATCGACGTCTTGGAGTCACGCATCACTGAATTGGAACGGTACTCTAGACGCTGGAATCTGAGATTACAGGGCGTGCCAGAAAACATCGATGAGAAAAATGTGAGGAAAGAAGTGATTCGCATCTGTCAGAATTTACTGCCAGAACACAGTGATCGTCTTCCGGATGTGATTGACACAGTGCATCGTGTTGGAATGAAGAAAGTGAATTCTACCCGCGGTATAATCATGCAGTTCTCCTCGCGTACACTCAGAGCAGCAGTATGGGCGGCAGCCAAAAATTCCGCATATCTACGGGAAAAAGGTCTGCGTTTCAGAGAGGATCTCTGTAAGGCCGACAGAGAAAGCAGGATGAAGTTGTGGCCACTAGTAGATGAGGCACGGAAAGCAGGAAAAATTGCCTATTTTGTAGCCGGTCGTGCTTTCGTGGAGAAAAAGGAGATTTTTCCATCAGTCTGATTGATCTCATTTTTGAGATAAGGTTTCCTGTTTATGTACATATATATTTTTCTCTTTAGAAACAAATTGTTTCTTTCTTGGCTTCTTTTCTGGCCAGGACCATATGTTCATGTTATGAGTCGATGGCCAAAGCCATGTTTCGTCCATTTGTGTCCAAAGCAGTCATAGTTGATGCAGCACTATGTTCTCACCACGGTTTATAGCGGTCTTTAAGCTTTTGTACTAAGGAACTTGTTCAAGTGACTTCTTTTTTTTTTTTTCAAATCTTGTTATTTTGATGTCTTTATCTATAACTTCACTCAATGCCAGGGGACTAAGGAACAGTTTAAAACGGAAAGCCATTTTTTTATTTGCCAAACAATATAAAACAGATTTTTGTTTTCTTCAAGAGACTCACAGTATCTCTGAGGATGTGCCTTTTTGGAAATCCCAGTGGGGAAATGACATTTTTTGTTCTCATGCTTCTCAACGGTCAGCAGGTGTTTGTACACTCAAAAACGTATTTGCCGGTAAACTTCCTTATACAGACTTTGATACCAATGGACATTTTATATGTCATGTTATTCAAATTCAGAACTTTAATTTCATTGTTATGAATATCTATGGGTACAATTTAAAGACAGAGAATGATGTTCTTTTAGATAAGTTAGAAGAAAAAATTGTTCATTGGTTAGCCAAATTCCCTGATGCACATATACTCTTAGGTGGTGACTTTAATATCACATTAGATAATGTGATTGATAGATGGCCTCCTGGTTCTTGTACTAATACGAATGTAAAGTTAAAAATGTTAATGCAAAGATTTGATCTGATTGATGCATGGAGAGTTAAGCATCCTCATACCAGAGCCTTTACCTGGTGTAATAACTCAAGGTCTAAGCAATCGAGAATAGATTTATGGTTAGTTTCCCGTACACTTGAAGACAATCTGAATACTGATATTTTATCTACCCCGTTAACTGATCACAAAGCAATACGAATCCATATTGATTTACTGCCAATGTCTTCTACTAAAATGTATAACTCCTACTGGAAACTTAATAGCTCTGTACTTAAGCATGAAACCGTTACTCTTAAGGTGAAGGAGTTAATTCATTCATTTTGGACTAAAGCTAAAGCAGAAAGGATTTATAGCAAACAATGGGAGTTGCTTAAATTTGAATTGGGCAAGTTTTTCAGAAGTTATTGTAGTAATATTGCTAAACTCAACAGAGCACAAGAAGAGAACATAATTTCCACCATTACATACCTGTCATTTAAAAGTCCTGATAGCTTATCTGTGGAAGAAAGTAAAAGTCTTGTTGAGTATCAGTACAAATTGGATGAACTTTATAAACTAAAAGCTGAAGGTGCTTTTGTAAGGTCCAGAAGACGCTGGCTTGAAGAAGGAGAACAAAATTCGGCTTACTTTTTTAGGTTGGAAAAATCTCTAACTAAAAATAATATATATCAGTTGAAAATTGGTAACTCTATCTCTGAAGACCCAAAAGAAATCGCCAATCATTGTTCTGAATTCTATAAGAATCTTTATAGCAGTCAATTCTCTCATGACAGCACTATATCCTTTATGGACTCTATAGATAATATTAATTATATTAGTGCTCCTGATAAAGATTTTTGTGATCGTCCCATCACATTAGCTGAGGTCCTTGAATCAATAAAATATTTAAAGGTTAATAAATCGCCAGGCATAGATGGCCTTACTTCGGAATTTTATCAAAAATTTGCGAAAGATTTGGCCCCTTTTTTATTAGAAGTTATATATGAAAGCATTAGGGTGGAATCTCTCCCACCTACCCTAACTCAAAGTTTAATAACTCTCATCCCCAAGCCTAAAAAAGACTTATTACTAATAGACAATTGGCGTCCAATCAGTCTTTTAAATTGTGATTATAAAATTATTGCTACAATCTTTGCAAAACGTTTAAAAATTGTTTTACAGGACATAATAGATGAAACACAATCAGGCTTTCTAAAAAACAGACACATCTCAAACAATGTTCGGTTGGTTCTTGATTTGTTAGATTATTCAGAGTTAGTGAAGGATGATAGTTATATGCTTTTTCTGGACTTTTACAAAGCCTTCGATTCTATAGAACATGGTTTTATATTTAAAACTTTAGAAAAATTTGGTTTTGGAGACCTGTTCATTAAAACTATTAAAACTCTATATGTTCATGGTAACTCTTCAATTAAGCTTAAAAATGGTACCTCTCCAAGATTTGATCTGCAACGGGGAATACGTCAGGGCTGCCCCATTTCGCCATATTTATTTATATTGACTACTCAATTATTAGCCAATCACATTAAGAATAGTACTTTGCAAGGGGTTAGTGTCATGGGAAGGGAGATCATCATCAGCCAATTGGCTGATGATACTACCCTTTTCCTAAAGAATTCAGACCAGATTCCCTTAGCTCTTAATACTATTAAATTGTTCTCCAATGCTTCTGGGCTTCTTCTTAATGTGCACAAATGTGAATTAATGCCAGTTAAGCAACTCTCTGTTTCCAGTATATGTAATATCCAAGTCAAAGAGACAATAACCTACCTTGGAATAGTAATATCCAAAAATCCAAAACTTAGGTGCGATTTAAACTTCTTGCCTATCTTAGAGAAAACTAAAAGAAAATTAAATCAGTGGCTTCAGAGAGACTTGTCTCTAAAAGGAAGGATTCTCCTCTCCAAGGCAGAAGGCATTTCACGTCTAACATATGCAGCCATCTCTTTAGAACCTGATAAAGCAATGTGTAAAAAGATTGATCAACAATTATGTAACTTTGTATGGAAAAATAAGACGCATTACGTCAAGAAATCTGTTTTATCCAACAGCTACAGTAATGGCGGTCTTAATTTTGTTGATTTTGCAACTTTAAATAATACCTTTAAAATTAACTGGTTGAGGAATTATTTGAAAAAACCATCCAGTATTTGGAATATTATACCAGAATACGTCTTTTCACAGTTGGGAGGTTTGAATTTTCTATTGTTATGTAACTACAGTATTGAGAAGATCCCTGTTGCTCTCTCTAATTTCCACAAACAAGCACTTTTAGCATGGTCTATGATTTTCAAACACAATTTTTCTCCAACTAGTTACTTCATTTGGAATAATAAGAATATCTGTTATAAACATAAGTCCCTATTTTTTGAGAACTGGTTTAAGAATGGTATCAATCGGGTTTGTCAGTTATTTCATCAGAATGGTTACTTGTTTACTTATCAAGAATTTCTTTCTCACTATAATTTTCCTGTTACTCCAAAACAGTTTGCCACTGTATTTGGTGCTATCCCGAATGGTGTAATTATGTTATTTAAGGGCTATAACAGTGCTTTGACAAGATCTGAAATGCCTCTCCCAGACCCGGTTGACACGTACGTAGGTGGGATATGTTTTAAATCTACTTTGAAAAATAACAGAAATATTCGCTTTCTTTTTCTTAATGATTGTGTTTCCACTCCTCAAGCTGTTTCAAAATGGAATAGGTCAGTGGAAAATATTTTGTGGAAAAAGGTTTGGACGCTTCCTAACAAATATTTATTGGTAAATAAGGTTAAAGAGATTTCTTTTAAGCTTATTCATCAGTACTATCCTGTTAAAACCTTTATTGTGTCAAAATTCAAATTAAGCATAGATGTGAACTGTACTTTTTGTGATTCGCATCCAGAGACTGTCCTGCATCTTTTTTGGCATTGTGTTCATACAAGAAAACTTTGGCAAGACATTTGCCAGTTCATTGTAAATTTCATACACAATGATTTTGAGCTTTTCTTTAAGGATGTTTTGTTTGGAATTTTCACTTTTGAGAAGCAATATGGAAATATTTTCTTTCTGTGTAATTTAATTATTTTGCTTGCAAAATATTTTATCCACAAATGCAAGGTTATGAAAGTTACCCCAAACTTTTCTTACTTTCAAGAAGATATTAAAATTTATATTAAATGTTTATCTACCTCCTATAACCAAAAGGCAATTAAAACTTTAAATGTATGCTCACTTTTTGGTGTTTTTGTATAATTTGTATTTGATCATTTATGTTTTGAGGGAAGAGTATGTTATTTGCATCTGTTTCTTTTTTGATTTGTAATTGCTATGTATTGTTTGGCCATCCTTGAACCCCTGGCTCTTTTCCTTTTCCTTGCCATGTGTTCTGTTTCATTTGTATTTCTGAGCAAATCTTTAATAAAAAAAAAAAAAAAAAAAAAAAAGTATTCCAACCATTAACATTTCTGTAAAGCTGCTGTGAAACAATGTATACATTTAATATGTGTAATATACAAATAAATTTGGAATTAGAATAGCTCATCCAGTAGTTGTTACTGAAGTACAGTTGTTCATGGGAATGTACTACTGAAGTGAATTCAAGAAGCCAAGACCCAACTCACCAAGATGACACTGTAGTGTTGTTGATCGTAACTAGCACCAAGTTGGTCTTGTCCAGCACTTCTCTGCAGTCTTCAAGCAGCTGCTTGATGTGACTATACGTCATCACAATGGCCTGAGGAATTGGAAAGCTTTTGCCCTTGTTGTCTTTAGGCCTGTTTCTGGCTTCCCTGAATTCCTTCAAAAGCTTGAGTGCGACGCATTCTGAAATCCTGTTGACATCAGGTCTCTGGGCAGCCTGGCCATGGGTCATGAACAGTCTGTGAATAAAAGGATGCATTGATTGTATTATGTATGATGTTATTATTCCATGGTTCATTATAGCTTTGTAAACAGACTAATTGTGTTTTTTAATTTTATGCAGATGAAAATGAGGCACTGTGGGATACTTTATGATGGCACACACTGTAAAAAAAGGTCTTAGATCACATGATTCTTCACAATTCTGTTTTTTTAGCCTTACAGAAGAATTAAATTATTACACGGGCAGCATGAAACAAGCCTCAAGTTTAACACAGGTGCACTACAATTTAACTCACCTCTCGGCCGCTTGCTGACCAGGGGCTGAGCCACTACGCTTCCGAGAAGCTCTCCAGGGACCTGGCAAGACATTTTTCTTGCACTTAAGGGAATACTTGGACGCGGACTGATCAATGGCATGCAGACACGAATACAACCGCAAGATCTCTGCTATCTCGTTGGTTGACAAAGCAGTGATAGTGCGGTTGAGGCTGACGAGGTACCCTGCCAGGTTATCCACTGCCTCCCATCCAGGAACACCCCTTGAATCAGATCTACTGTCCTAAAAATGGAAACAAAAAACAAAATCCTGCATTACAAAATAGTTTATTAACAGTTCTTTGATATACCATTCTTAAATTACAATCATCAGCATCAAGTATTACAAACTTTACCGGAGTGGATGTGCTGGGCCTGGCACAGGAAATGTCTTCAATGTCAGGACTGTAAGAGCCACCACTTGGAAGACTTGTTTCCTAGATTATTTTTAAACATTTGTAAGAGAAGAACAAAACTGGGTTACAAAACTGACTGTTCAAAAAGTTTACTTGTTTTAATAAGTGGTCACACTTGCATTAACTAATATGACCTTACAATGAGCAATACATTTACAATATTTGTTCATCTCCGTTTACATTAGTTAATAAAAATACAACTGTTTTTTGTTAGTTAATGTTAATTAAAGTTAGCATTTTAAAGTTTAATCATGCATTAGTAAATGCTGAGATTAGATTCTTTATTAGTTCATGTTAACAGATGTGGTTAGCTAATGTTAAAAACTTAAACCTTCTTGTAAAGCATTACTTAATAATCTTTTAATTAACTGAATAATTTAATTGCTCATGTAAACTAACATTCCTATGCAATTTTAAATTAAGAATAATCAAGATAATTGACATTACCAGAGATGAGATCAATGAATCATCATGACTGCTGGAACTGTTAAGGGTGTGTGCATCTAAACTGATGTCCACTGCATCACATATCGTGACATCCAGACACTCATCCTCCTGAACTTCAACCTGTGTCTCTGGCAGAGTGATTTCACTGTGCTCCAGTGGAGAAAGCAGGTCTCCTCTGTCAGACTGCGCCAGCAAGTACTCCACAGCTATACGTTCATCTGCCATAAAGAGTCATTAAACATTTTGTAATAAGAGGAATATATCAGGCTAAAGCAGTACAGTGCATGTGATGAATGTAGTGTTGCTAATGAATAACCAATAGTGGGTGCACTTTTTAATACTCGCGTGACGAGCGCGTATGTGATTGATGTCAGTAGGCTATAATCGATTATGGTCTATTACAGCATCGATGCAGAATTGGTCCATGTCCACATCGCGATGCAACGATTAATTTCAACATCCCTAGCGTTTAGGCAGCATGCAATCTCACAGCGATGCCTGGAATTACTATTGTAAGAGAATATACAAATGTTGAATCTTACCAGTGGGTTTCCCAGGGGGCATGAATTCTGGCAGGAGAGCGCATCCGAGGACTCTGTTGCTGAGGACGTTCATGTGGGACATTAAACGTACATCTTAGATTTTAGTATGCGATGTACCACTCATGTCCACAGCCTGATGAGCCCGGTTGATGTTCCATCTCGATGCACCCTCAAGCATATACATCTGAGTATGAAGAGCATTACATCTCCACCCTGAAAGACAAAATGTTTCACATGGTTAAAATACCATTATAAACCCCCGTCAGAACTACCAGGCCTAAGAAAAAAAAAAAAGTTTAAACTGATAGGTAAACACTTATACAGTTGTGTAATATTTAAATTTATTTACTTCTGACCAAAATCTGTTCAAATTTTATGCCTTTAATTTTGTGACAATTTTTCCCCGCCATTTTAAAAATGGTATTTGATGTTTTCCAATGTATTGTTCGAAGTTAGAAATTCCAATATTGTGACAATACTACTTAAATATACACATGATATTGACTTATAACTTCAATTTACCTGGAATAAAAGTGCACTGGTGGCGATGAAAGCTTTCCAGAGAAGAGGACCCTCTGCCACACCTCAGTACATCCAGAACCTTGTCTCCCTTCTGTAACCCGGAGCCCAGTTTTGTGTAAAGCTGAACAGCGGGTGGATCTTGGACGCAGGGTAAATGCTTCTGTTGCACCTCCCACACATGCGTCATGCTCTCCGGATTGATGAGGTGCAAACCAGTTGTGTCGGTCAGTTCCCACATGGAGTTAAGCAGTCCTTGAATCAAGGCACGAGTTTCTTCCACTCCCCGTGTCCTCCTCCTGCAGTGCTTGGCCAGCTCACTGGAGGTGATGCTTGAAAGGATTTGGGCCTCTGTTGGAATATGCCCCCCATGTTTTTTTAAAAGTATGCTGTTTTTTGCCTCTTTAAGACAAGTGATGTCATCCTTGTCCCATTCAAAGATACAGCTGGACAACTTTGAGCAGAAAGTGCCATACAGTGGATGGTGCTCCGTTGTAAGACCAGCAGTGAACCGTCGCATGAAGTGGAAGACATCAAGACGCACTGTGACCTTCCATGGTCGGAACCAGGTAAGAACTGGAGTCACACCTACACCAATGAGAAACAAGGAGAGAACTTATGCATTTTCTTAGATTTAAATTTTAATCATTAAACCAATATGCTAATGCGGTTTTAAATAAATTTTTGTTTACTTAATTGCAAACAGTGAACGGGTTCTCATGCTACATTTCTATTTTAAATAGTTCTAAAAAGTCTCCCTAGGAGTGCTCTTAAGAAATATGAACAAACACCTGAACAAAAGCCATGTAAATTCACTTTACAAATTAGTGGGAACCATGCAGATCTGTGATTTATTCTCATTCAGAAACTTGCCTAAAATGCTTGCTAATATGAAATAGAAACGTATAAACAGCATTATGATATGATATATGATATAACACTTTATTGTCAGACGGGTCTGAAATTTTTCTTGCATGCACAAGCATTCCTATTAGAAAAAGTTATAAAGCTACAAACCCGTCCCGCTGCAGCAGTCCCTGTCAACATAAATCACAGCTGGCTCTGGCTCCCCAGCATCCTTGTATCGCTTCACGATGCCCTGACACAAGTCATCCAGACCGGCTCCCTCACCAGTTGTTAGGACACAGTTTAGGACTTGGCCAAACTCATTGCCAACGTTGGTCATCCAGGTAGCAGTGTCAGCAATGCCACCAGCAAGCTTTTTAGTGATCTATATAAATACATAAACACATCAAGTATAATCACTGAAGATCAATACAAGTATACATGCATTTGGCTCATATATACACACACACTTACCTTTTTGGTAGAATCAAGCTTCAGGATGCTACCATATGTTGACGTTATGACACCCTTTAGCTCGTCAAGGTGACCCAGAATTTCGTTGGCATGGGCGGTCTCAAACCACTGTGCCAGAGGTAGGGGCAGAAAGGTGGTGGCTGCTCATAAACCACTTCCAGTTGGGTCAGGGCACATCTCTTTTTGTGTAGCTCACAGTCTGTCAGGTAGTCAATAGTCCGTCTTGCCCACTCCTCGCTATGAATTTCTTCCAGCGCTTGCTGCATGTAACTGGAGCTGTTTCCTGCAGTTCTAGGCTTCAGCAAGGTCACACACTTCCTGTCAAGGGCAAGGTGAGTGGTGAGAACAGCTGGGAATTTATTTCTGTGGGAGGGATCCAGTTGTTTAAGCATCTCTGAACTCCAAGGGCAGACAGGAATCATGCACTTACTGCAGCGAGGGTAGTCTGCTCCAATTAAGTAGTATCTGGAGTCAACATCAATGACTTCCCTTACTTTAGTATAGATACCTGAATGGTGCATCTTCCTATTGCACGGTGTGCATTTCAGAGGAATACCCAACATCCTCATAGGGGCCCACAGAAACATCCGCTGCCTGAAGTAACTGCTTGGATCAGGCGGTGAAGTAGAAGGCCTGCTGGGACTTGGTGGATGAAACCAGTTTTGGGAAAACTGCTGCTTCAGTCGCCCCGTGCTGTCATACAGACACTGAGCTATCCACTTCTGGTCTGCTGGTTTGATCACGCGACAGAACTGCTTTGGGAGAAAACTCACCCAGTTCACTTCTGGAGGCCTCAGTGATGGAGTGGGAAGTGTAGTTTGTGGAGCTCCTTGCTGCTCTTCGATGTGTGACTGAGCAGTCGATGTTGTGGGAAATACTGCTGGTGGATCCACAGATGGTCTGTCTTGGTCTGAAAGATTAGTCAAACGATGATGATTATCAATGTGGTGAAGCAGTCCAACTGCACCCCACACTTTTGCACCACACTGGTCACAACATTCTTGGACATGGTAGTCTGATAGATGCTCAGTGAAACCGTCCACATCAACGTCTTTGCTACAAAGAGCACACTTAATTGAACTGCTGCTCTCTGGGGCCGGTCTGGAGATTGCACTGCTCAATGGTCCTGCCTGCATGCCTGTACTGCTCTGAGGGG
Source organism: Aspiorhynchus laticeps (assembly GCA_023376895.1). NCBI lineage: Eukaryota > Metazoa > Chordata > Actinopteri > Cypriniformes > Cyprinidae > Aspiorhynchus > Aspiorhynchus laticeps. Next base: position 131,558 of record JALXFT010004227.1, on the reverse strand, counting down.
CCGGTCTGGAGACTGCACTGCTCAATGGTCCTGCCTTCATGCCTGTACTGCTCTGAGGGGCCGGTCTGGAGACTGCACTGCTCAATGGTCCTGCCTGCATGCCTGTACTGCTCTGAGGGGCCGGTCTGGAGACTGCACTGCTCAATGGTCCTGCCTGCATGCCTGTACTGCTCTGAGGGGCCGGTCTGGAGACTGCACTGCTCAATGGTCCTGCCTGCATGCCTGCAATGTTCTGAGGGGCCGGGCTGAAGACTGCACTGCTCTGAGGGGCCGGTATGGAGCCAGCACTGCTCTGAGGGGCCGGTATGGAGCCTGTACTGCTCAATGGTCCTGCCTGCATGCCTGTACTGCTGAGGGGTCCTGCCTGCACACCTAATGCTGTCTGCTCAGCTGACTGTTAAAAAAAAGTGTTAGTTTTTCCCTAGTCTGAAAATAGTGCCAGTGCATTAAACAATGTTGTTTTAGCCTTAAAAAATTAGACAAATATCTAATGCCTCTAAATTATCCAAATCAAAACTTTGCTGAAAAGCAGACTTGAAATCCATTGGGGTCTCCCCGCGCAGGTTCGAACCCTGCCGACTACGGGTGGCGTTTTGCTCTCTCACAATTACGGCAGATAGAGCAAAGGCCTTGGAAGGAACAATTATCAGCACAGAAAACTAAAGTGAGAGAGCAAACGCCACCCGTAGTCGGCAGGGTTCAGAACCTGCGCGGGGAGACCCCAATGGATTTCAAGTCCATCGCCTTAACCTCTCGGCCACGACTACTCCTGGCTGCGGCCTTCCAGCTCCCTTGGCTGCAGGAGGGCAGAACAGGACGCCACCGAGCTTCAGACACAAAAATCCAGCTGAAGGATGAGGTGGCAAAAAGGAGCCCGACGGCAAAAGTCTGCCGTGACCCGGATTCGAACCGGGGTTGCTGCGGCCACAACGCAGAGTACTAACCACTATACGATCACGGCGCACCACTGTCCCACGACTGCAAAAAGGGCCAGCGGCGTGTTTGACCGATGCAGAGAGGGAGCGGAAAAGCATGCTAGGGACGTGAGAAAAAGAGGCTTCTTCTCGGCATGCAAGCTAACAGCGTAGTCGGCAGGATTCAAACCTGCGCGGGTAGACCCCAATGGATTTCTAGTCCATCGCCTTAACCACTCGGCCACGACTACGGTAACCTGGATGTCCCAACGACGAGAAAGCAGGCTGCTACCTCTAACCCCGTGGAGCAGGGTTTTTCAGTGCTGACCCTGGGGTCCCACAGCACTGCACGTTTCCTAGGTCTCTCTTATCCTACTCACTCAGTTCACTTCATGAGCGCTCTTTCCTAGCGAGATGACCATCAGACTCAGGGGCCGGATTGACAAAAATCTTCTTCAGAAGTACGTTAAGTAATTTCTTCAAATAAATTCCACAGAGTCCGTAAGAATGTTCTTAAGTGCAGTTCTTGAAAAATACTTACTAAGTTCTCAAATATGTTCTTAAGAACATTTCAATTTTTTTCTTGAGAAAAAAATGACCGTCTTTATCCGACTCAATACATGACTGAAGACACACTGATAAATTCACACTTAAAGGATTGTCTATTTGCACTTCCTGCAGATTACCCTAATAATTATAATTAGACGCGCGCACTATTTTCGTCGCTACCAGATTGACTGGCGCTCGGCTTCGTGTTTTTAACGCGCCGTGTTTTTGAAAAGTTATTTTTAAAAAGCCTGTCTCAATTTGCAGCGATCACTTTCGTTCATTTTTGTGTTGTGTTTTTGTACTCTCTTCCGAGTGAACGCTTCCGGTATGTGTGTCCGCGCTGCTACAGTAATACTATGTATTATATGCCGCCCAGCCAAAGCTCATTTGCCACACACGCTACGGGATGAAGGCCACAAGGAATTACGGCACAGAGAGCGAAAGCAAAAGGTCTTGGAAGACACAATTATCGGCACAGGAAGCTAAAGCAAAAGGGCCAACCCTGCCCGTAGTCGGCAGGGTTCGAACCCAAAGGACTTCGAGTACGTCGCCTTAAACACTCGGCCTTCCCAACACATCTCATTCTGTAGAGAAGGGTTTTTTAGTGCTGACCCTGGGCTCCCACAGCACTGCAAGTTTCCTAGGTCTCTGTTATCTGTGAGTCAAAGACAGAGTAACAACATGAAAGCCTTTCGCCCGAACAGGGACTTGAACCCTGGACCCTCAGATTAAAAGTCTGATGCTCTACCGACTGAGCTATCCGGGCTCTTGAGCAAAGCAGGTCTGTTACGTTTTATATAACAACAGAGTCCACACAAACCGCCCCGCAGAAGCTCATAAAGAATTACGGCACATAGAGCAAAGGCCTTGGAAGGAACAATTATCAGCACAGAAAACTAAAGTGAGAGAGCAAACTCCACCCGTAGTCGGCAGGGTTCGAACCTGCGCGGGGAGACCCCAATGGATTTCAAGTCCATCGCCTTAACCTCTCGGCCACGACTACTCCTGGCTGCGGCCTTCCAGCTCCCTTGGCTGCAGGAGGGCAGAACAGGACGCCACCGAGCTTCAGACACAAAAATCCAGCTGAAGGATGAGGTGGCAAAAAGGAGCCCGACGGCAAAAGTCTGCCGTGACCCGGATTCGAACCGGGGTTGCTGCAGCCACAACGCAGAGTACTAACCACTATACGATCACGGCGCACCACTGTCCCACAACTGCAAAAAGGGCCAGCGGCGTGTTTGACCGATGCAGAGAGGGAGCGGAAAAGCATGCTAGGGACGTGAGAAAAAGGAACAGAGGCTTCTTCTCGGCATGCAGGCGAACAGCGTAGTCGGCAGGATTCGAACCTGCGCGGGGAGACCCCAATGGATTTCTAGTCCATCGCCTTAACCACTCGGCCACGACTACGGTAACCTGGATGTCCCAACGACGAGAAAGCAGGCTGCTACCTCTAAACCCGTGGAGCAGGGTTTTTCAGTGCTGACCCTGGGGTCCCACAGCACTGCACGTTTCCTAGGTCTCTCTTATCCGACTCACTCAGTTCACTTCATGAGCGCTCTTTCCTAGCGAGATGACCATCAGACTCAGGGGCCGGATTGACGAAAATCTTCTTCAGAAGTACGTTAAGTAATTTCTTCAAATAAATTCCACAGAGTTCGTAAGAATGTTCTTAAGTGCAGTTCTTGAAAAATACTTACTAAGTTCTCAAATATGTTCTTAAGAACATTTCAATTTTTTTCTTGAGAAAAAAATGACAGTCTTTATCCGACTCAATACATGACTGAAGACACACTGATAAATTCACACTTAAAGGATTGTCTATTTGCACTTCCTGCAGATTACCCTAATAATAATAATTAGACGCGCGCACTATTTTCGTCGCTACCAGATTGACTGGCGCTCGGCTTCGTGTTTTTAACGCGCCGTGTTTTTGAAAAGTTATTTTTAAAAAGCCTGTCTCAATTTGCAGCGATCACTTTCGTTCATTTTTGTGTTGTGTTTTTGCACTCTCTTCCGAGTGAACGCTTCCGGTATGTGTGTCCGCGCTGCTACAGTAATACTATGTATTATATGCCGCCCAGCCAAAGCTCATTTGCCACACACGCTACGGGATGAAGGCCACAAGGAATTACGGCACAGAGAGCGAAAGCAAAAGGTCTTGGAAGACACAATTATCGGCACAGGAAGCTAAAGCAAAAGGGCCAACCCTGCCCGTAGTCGGCAGGGTTCGAACCCAAAGGACTTCGAGTACATCGCCTTAACCACTCGGCCACGACTACGGTAACCTGGATGTCCCAACGACGAGAAAGCAGGCTGCTACCTCTAAACCCGTGGAGCAGGGTTTTTCAGTGCTGACCCTGGGGTCCCACAGCACTGCACGTTTCCTAGGTCTCTCTTATCCGACTCACTCAGTTCACTTCATGAGCGCTCTTTCCTAGCGAGATGACCATCAGACTCAGGGGCCGGATTGACGAAAATCTTCTTCAGAAGTACGTTAAGTAATTTCTTCAAATAAATTCCACAGAGTTCGTAAGAATGTTCTTAAGTGCAGTTCTTGAAAAATACTTACTAAGTTCTCAAATATGTTCTTAAGAACATTTCAATTTTTTTCTTGAGAAAAAAATGACAGTCTTTATCCGACTCAATACATGACTGAAGACACACTGATAAATTCACACATAAAGGATTGTCTATTTGCACTTCCTGCAGATTACCATAATAATTATAATTAGACGCGCGCTCTATTTTCGTCGCTACCAGATTGACTGGCGCTCGGCTTCGTGTTTTTAACGCGCCGTGTTTTTGAAAAGTTATTTTTAAAAAGCCTGTCTCAATTTGCAGCGATCACTTTCGTTCATTTTTGTGTTGTGTTTTTGCACTCTCTTCCGAGTGAACGCTTCCGGTATGTGTGTCCGCGCTGCTACAGTAATACTATGTATTATATGTATTATATATAAATACTATGTATTTGGCCCAGCCAAAGCTCATTTGCCACACACGCTACGGGATGAAGGCCACAAGGAATTACGGCACAGAGAGCGAAAGCAAAAGGTCTTGGAAGACACAATTATCGGCACAGGAAGCTAAAGCACAAGGGCCAACCCTGCCCGTAGTCAGCAGGGTTCGAACCCAAAGGACTTCAAGTCCATCGCCTTAACCACTCGGCCTTCCCAACGAGGACAAAGCAGGCTGCCACATCTCATTCTGTAGAGAAGGGTTTTTTAGTGCTGACCCTGGGCTCCCACATCACTGCAAGTTTCCTAGGTCTCTGTTATCTGTGAGTCAAAGACAGAGTGACAGTAAGCTGAGGTCGCCAACAACATGAAAGCCTTTCGCCCGAACAGGGACTTGAACCCTGATTAAAAGATTAAAAGTCTGATGCTCTACCAACTGAGCTATCTGGGCACTTGAGCCAAGCAGGTCTGTTATGTTTTATATAACAAAAGATTCCACACAAACCGCCCTGCAGAAGCTCATAAAGAATTACGGTTGTAAGCACAACACATCAACAGTTCCCATCTTAACATTCAATGTTGGACAAGAGCCTACTAAACTAGAAAAGGCTTGAGAATCAAATTTTGAGCCTAATGTCCCCATCTCCAGTGTGTGGCTCTGCACCCTGGAGGGCTCTAGTTTTCCGTCAATGAGACAGACTCAATGACTGCCCCACCACTAGAGCCAGATGCAGGCAAGGACCTAGTTTGCATATTGGTAATACAATATCTTGCTATATGACCAGCTTGACTACATTTAATACATGGCCATCAGGTGCTCTGCAAAATCTACTTCTGGGAACTCTATTAGCATTACCTACAACCCATTCTGGAGTACTCAAAGCTTTAAGAATCAAATTCAATTTTGCTTGTTGTCTTAGGACCATATCTTTCAATTCTACAAATTCAGAACTAACTACCCAATTCTCTTCACAGGTAGAAACAACTTGAGTTTCAATTGAGTGAGGGATTACTTTACTTGATCGATTTCTTTGAGGCTGTCCCTCCTCCACCCAACGCATTTCCTCTTTGCATAGGTCAAGGAAGAATCCTGCCTCACCATCCTCTTTAGTTGTCTTCGAGGAGTATGGTCCTGAACATTTTCACAAAATTAATCTCGCAGAACCACCTGGTAGTCAGACACAACATTAGGGTTAGCTTTTCGTACCTTATCCATAAGATCCATCGATGCATGAGAAAACTCTTGTAAAGATTCCCCCTCCTTCTGTTTTCTATCAAAAACTGCTTTTGCTAGATCACATAGAAAGAAGAACAATACAATTCAGGCAAAACTGCAAATATCTCAGTGGAATTCTCTTTAACTTCCCTAGACCTAAACTTCATTTCAGTCCGAGCCTCCCCCTCTAGATTACTATAAACAAACATGGCTTTGTCCAACTCAGACATGTGTCTCCCCCTAATACCGCTCTCCATCTCTTCAGTCCAGTCCTCCAACGAAGAGGAGCCAGAGGACACTTTACCAGAGAATTTAGAACATTTTCTCTCTCTAGGCAAATATATTCAGGGGCTGAACTTGATGCAACACTTGCTAAACCTCTAACTTGAGGCTGTTGTCTTAGTCTTTCATTTTCCATTTGCAGTTGCTCCAACTTCTCCAGTAGTTTTTGCAGCTCCTCCGCCATAACTGCAGCAGACCAATCCAATGTTGCCAGAAGCAACCATCGTACGAGACGATTGCTGTACCTCCCTAAAAAAACTAACAAAACTATCCACTTCCCAGCCTTTAATACCACAAAAAAATGTGGTCGACTAAGCCAAATTGTAACTCTCCTTTCAAGCAAGGGTGACCACAAAAAAACTAGTAGTCATAAACTTATATAACAAAAATACATTGTAACAGCTCATAGTGCTGATACTATGGATTTATTTAGGGTGTAGTTCTACTACAGCCCCCTAGGGGCTCTAACCTGCTCCCCTCCTCTATTTTAAGCACAGGTGTAGTAGTAGAGGGAGATACATTGTTTGGATAGGAGGAAGCATGGCTTTCTCATGCTACCTTCAATGCTTTAGAGTCCTTATGGAGAAACGTTTGTGTTTTAAGCTCCATCAATGTAAGTGTTCATCTGTTTGGTTTGCTCTTGTTATATTGCTCACCAGTTGACTTATATATAATTTGTTTAATCATGTTTGGTCATTTGGTGAATGTGTTTGTATTTGCTTTCTAGAAGGACTCTTTTATATTAGTAGTTCTTCTTACTACTAATAACCACACTGTCTGGAAGCATTAGGAAGCATTCCTAAGAAAAGATTTCTACCATTCATCCACTACCATGGTCGAGTTGGAATTTCTCATTCCAGGTCTGAAGTGGTTTTGGGAGCACATGATGGAGATTGTTTGGTGAACCGTGGCATGCACATTGAACTTTGTCATCATCATAATCATCATTGTCTAAATCAAAATCTTCGTCTACAACCTCATCAGCGATGAGTACTACAGACATTTACTAAAAGACATTCGTGTTCATCATTGGACAATGCTCATGCTTATCTTTCATCCTTAATTTCACTCCTGGTGCTGTTTGTTTGCTTGTAGGATTATATAATTTGCACTTTATAAAAGTTACTGAGACTTCTGATCTCCTTGTTTGTTTGCTGCTGATATTTGGTTATACCAATTTCTACCTTACAATAATAAGAGGGTAAACATCTTGTGTGTTTATTTGGACATTGTGTTCATGCTCTATTCTATAAGGTACATATACTAAGAAGGGTTGGTGGGCCCCTCCCTCAAAATATTTTGTAGCGGCTCTTTCTTTAAAAGAGAAAGGGAGCAGTTACAACATGTATTAATACAAATAAACCAATCACAAAATGAATGCAAACAAAATACATCTTATAACAGAAATTAATTTCCCCTCAAAAAAAAAGGATATTAATAGACAGCCAACCCTCTATAAACCCCAATACAATCCAAGCTTCTCCGCAAAAAGTAATCCAAAAAAAGAAATTACATAAACACCCTCCAATTCCTACTACATGTAAGACACACCTTACTCAAAAAAGTACTCCAAATCAATGGTTAATTTCACTGCGAACATAACCCTCATGCAAATAAATAATTCACGTGTTTTAAAGCATCAACATGTATAAAGGGTACAAAGGTTGGCTGGCAACACGAGGCTGAGAAGTAATGTACAAACAAACAAGTAAAAAAATAAAACACTTACCTAGCCAGTCCGGTTCACAACAATCATCAAATCTTAATTGCGCTGGAGGCATACAGCGCGCACATGCAAGGACCGGCTAGCTTAGGAAATCCAACATAAACACTGGAGAAACAGCGATCAACTAAACCTAATACAAAAACAAATAAACACAAAACACAATTAACAATATTCAAAGGAAAATGACTCCTATGCTTAATTTTTTTTAATCCCATTAAAATAATAAAAACAAAACGCTTACAAATCCTTTATAAAAACCTCTGTAATTACCTGCAGGGCCGGCGCCACGGGGGGGCGTGAGGGGGCATCGCCCCCTCACTCAAGATGAGTGTGAAAATAGATTTTATTTATGAAATATAATGGTTTATTTAAAAAAAACAGTTGCCAAACGAATAGGCTTTCTAGCATTAATATGATGCTACTATAGCAAAAATTTAGGACAGTCTGTTTCACAAAGTCACATTTTAATTACATCTGACACAAACTTCCCGCGCAAGCGGTTCAACTAAATGCAGGCATTATGCAGCACTACTGACTAAGCTAAAGGTATGATGAAATATTTTTTTTATGTTTAATAGAGGGCTAAATTATCGTAGTTAATTGATTATTTTGCTGTATTGTTTGATGCTGTTCAGTTTGTTAAACTTAAAATGATGCATCTGTTAAATGGGCCGCAATGAATGTGTTATGTCAGGGAATCGGTCGCAATAACCTTGTTTCATTGTAAAACAGACACAATTGAGTATTTCTGGTGGTTGTGGTGATGTACCGCCGCTCCCTATAAGCAGAGTACGCAGTTTTTTTATTTTATTAAATTCGTTCTATATTAATATATACATATACATAAATAAAAATATAAACATGAACAGACAGCCTATATATAAAATGCTAAAAAATGAACGCAGTAGCGAAGCTAAGCACATGTGACGCGCCCTTCCCGCATCTGCGCTCGCGCCTGCCCTCACGGCATATTTGTGGCTGAATGCAAACTATCATAAATGATCGAAAACTATGCCCGGGAAAAGACATCAGCAGTCCATGGCCCAGAAAGGAAAAAGAAAAAAGCCCAAGATGAAGCTCGTGCATCATTTTCATGTACGTTCATAATCCTGTGAAACTTTTTTGGCTGTTAATAATGTCTAATACTTTCACCATCAGCATCTGCCTCAATATTCTCTTTGAGTTTCCTTGTTCTTTTAGCCATGGTAACCACAAATTAAACGTGGTTTTGTTACTTCAAATAATAATTTACAAATAAGTATTGAGATTTTTGTGTGTGTGTGTGGTTATAAAAACAGACCTAAGCGAACAATAGCCTTTAAAATGACTTATAAAACATTATATAAAACAATGAGGCAATAATGATCGGTTAATTAATTAATTGATTAATGATTGGTTAATATTGCATAACTGTTAATATACATAAAGTAATACAAAATATACAATTTATGTACATTAGGCTACATATTATTACACATGCCTGCAAAGGGCACCAAAGGCCTGGTAATTGCTGCTGTTACACTCAAGTCCTTTAATATCGACCAAATATTTAATTAAAATATCCACTTAGTCTTTTATTTTTGGCCACCTTTTTGCAATAGAAATGCTACAGCCTCTATAATTTCTTCAAGAAATTACAATTTATTTATTTGTTTACTTTTATATTTTATTAAAGGTCTATTTTGACACCTATAGTTTTTTTTTTTTTTACTTCCATAATATTTTGGGGAGGGGCACAACAATACAATTCTGCTTAGGGCACCATTTGGCCAGCAGCGGTCCGTATTTGTGGTAAAACTGCTGCCCTAAGACATGTTATTTCCTGGATGTCAGATTTTCGAATTTGATGCGATTTTGTTTTATTATACTCTGCCATCTGTATTTGCTAAGTAGGCTACCTTTTAGTAGGGTCATTCACTCAGAACGCAGTTTTCATTCCACTGCGGTATTTTCCATTGTATTTCAAAGTAAATGCGCTACAGATGTCTTTGAATGTGAATGCTGCGCTCTCGTCTTTTATAGCAGCTTCTCCACGCATAATACATCATTCTAAAACACAGCACTGAAAAAAAACCTCTTCCACTGACCTGTCTCGCGACCAAAACACTATCTGTGTGTGAACCCAGTATTCTAATAGTTGTAGTAGTAGCGCGGGCAGGCTTGTTTACGGTCCGACAAATAAGTGAATGGGCCACATATGTTTTTATTTATTTATTTATTTTTACTTTGCGCTACATCATCGCCCCCTTTCGTTACCTCAGCCGCCCCCTCATCAGTGCTGCTCTGGCGCCGGCTCTGATTACCTGCAACACCCCCATCAATCCCGAACCACTTTCCAAAGGTTTTCCGGATCAAAGAAGAATGAGCGTGACCAACAGCAAACAAATCCACGATGTTTACATCTACATTAAAAACATAATACCCTACTTTAATGAATCAAGGCTTTGGAGAAACAACCTATGTTCGTTTAGCCTACCTGCTCACCCGGACCATGTGCACAATCAAACACAGAGATACTACACATACAGAGGACAGCACGATGTTTGTGTCTGCATTAAAAACAGAATAACCTATTTTAATAAAAAGCCTTGTGAATATGAAGCCAAACAATCAATATTCACTTAGCCTACCTGCTCACCCAAACCATGTCCGTGCACAAACAAACAGGGAAGTGCTACCAGACAGCGCGCTTCCACACAAAAAGATCGGACCCCGTCTCCAGGCATCTTCTTCTTTTTCTCTTGGTTAATGGCGGATTGCAAACAACTTTTAGGTGGTCTCCAGGCATCCTTTCAGATGACTGATTAAAAGCTCAAACTACCTGAATGACCACGCCCTCTACTACTAGCCACCTCCCTGGTTAGTGGCTACATAAAGCTTGTACAAATACTAGAAGTCATGAATAGAAATAATTGGGAATGTAAACAATGAATAAAGACAGTGCACATTTCCTTTATGTATTATAACAATTATGTTGTTTTGTTCGCTTGGTTGTTTCCTTACAAAGGTCCAGAAATTTGTCAAGTTTTTCATCAGGTGTCTTTTTTAATTATATGATGTCATTACATTGCTGTCTTGCCACCAGCCAATCGCTGCGTTGCTGATCGTGGTTTCGAGTATCCATACATCTGCCCTTTTTTTGGGAACACGAAAACGTGCAGTAATCTTATGCTGTGTTCGAAATGCTATACTATCATACTACTCTTACTATTTCTGCAGTATCCAGTATGTGTACTGTGCATAGTAGGCTATGCAAATTTTCTGTATGCATGGAATACCCGGATGACCTACCATATTAGCCAGAATCTGCTAAATATAACTCAAGTACACTCAAATCAGTACAGAAGCTGTGTTCGCAATGGCATACTACCATACAACTCCTACTATATTGCAGTATGCTATGTGTATAATGTGAATAGCATGTGAAAGTTCCCGGATTACCTGCTACATTTGCTGAAATTTGATGTATGCATGATCTGAAGACACTGCATGGGATACTGTTTCCCAGAACGCAACGTGCTCCATGTGATGTTTCATCTTCAAACGCGTGAGTGAACTGGAGGCGGGGAATAGTATTTATAAATGTAACAATTTTATGTACATATATACATATAAATGTAAACTACAAACTATTGCTGTGTTTCTAAAAACAATATTGTTAGTAGGACATAAATTGGTAAAGGTGTTTTTTATACTACCATTGAGCAATTTTAACCAAAGTATGTTAAAGACTTTTCATTAAGACCCTATAGAATCATATCAACTTGTGAAAAATGATACGCTTAGGGAAAATGTCCTTTAAATAGGCCAAAAATGACCTGGAAATCAATTTAAAAAAAAAATTTGTATGCAGTATTAAATCATACAAAATGTAATTTCACAACAACCAATTTTTGGCCAGTGAAAATGCTGAGTGGCTAGTAAATTGTGAAAACCATTAGCCACAGTGGCTGGTGAGCAAAAAAAAAGTTAATGTCAAGCCCTGAGAACAGTCATTATAGTTTTAGAAAATTTAATAAAGGCTAAAACAGTCTAAGTTTGATTAGCTTACAAAGAAATATTTGATCTTCAAAATACCTTAATATTTATTTATATATCGTAATTTCAGAAAACAATAACAAGTTGTCAGACATGACCATATATATTACGTTCCAGTTAAAATAAATAAACAATATTATTTGTCTATTGAGATATGGTACATAAAATCATACTTCCATAGGAAGACACTTAAATAGGCCTACTCATATTAGGTTTGAAAAGAAACAGCACCTTGATAACAATTTGACATCAAATATTATTCATTGATGACGAAGCTGTAACATAATTTTAAATTCAGTTTGGACAGCAATTTCTTCCAGTGGTAATTGGGTGAAAATAAGAAGTTAATCCCACACTGAAATTGGTTTAAGCCGGTATATGTGGGCCAATATGTTTGACATTCTGTTTACATCAAATCTATGTCATTCCAAGTTTTTGACATCAGTTGGATTTGCAAATTTGACCTGTTTTTTCTGATCTTTTCAACATCAATTGTCCAATGGGCCGTGCTTGGACCCCGATGATTGCCGCTTGCTTCTATATTTAGTAACTTTTATTCAGAACTTTAGTAATCCAAGGATGCAAGGATTCAACCCCTCTTTTCTTTCAGTCATCTTCACTTATTTTCAGTGCATGTGTGGGGGAGAGGGGGGTTGCTGGAGGTGTTAATGGTTGTGTGGAGAGGTGTTCAGGGCGGGTGTGGGGTGTTTTTTCAAACCTACAGCAAAAGTCATTCAAATCGTCTGCTAGTTGTTGATTCTCCACAGTGCTGGGGGATGGTGTCTTGTAATTTTTAAAGTCTTTCATACCTTTCCACACTGAAGCAGAATCACTAGAAGAGAATTTGTTCCTTAGCTTGCCAGAATAATTCCTCTTTGCCACACTGATCTCCTTTTCCAGTGTGTATTTGGCCTGTTTATACAAGACTTTATCCCCCATCCTGTAAGCATCTTCTTTGGCCTGACGGAGCTGTCTGAGCTGTCTTTTCCTGGATGAAATCAGCCACATGTGACCATTGCTTCTACAAAAAATCATTTTCATGGTAAAACATTTTTCTTAAAGGTTAGATTTTTTTGTCATAGTTGTTTGCATGAAGCATTGCAAAAACAAACCATTTTAATGGGTGGTTTCTGAGCTTCTAATAGGCATAGCTATAATGTGTCAAAGATATTGTGTCAAGCTAAAATACCAAGTTTTATCATGGCTGTCAGTGTAGAGACCGTCCCAACATGCTGTCCCTTACCACAACATTGATTTAAAAGCTTGCCATAACATTACACAATTGTAATTTTTTTTGGATTAATAAAGAACAGCTTTCAATAGTTAGATCTCTCCTTTTTTATTTAAATAAATAAATCCACTTACTTGAAAATGTTTTTCCATTTACTATTCTTTGGTTTTATACAGCCAATTTAACTTATTGAAGACCCTGTCTGTGCTCAAATAAAATAAAGCAATTGCAAAATTATATTTAAGAATGATTTTAATTATATTTTAATGAATGTTGCAACCTGTTGTGGGGTCAGTTGCAACATTTCACTTTGTCTAAGTATACATTGTATGTATATTATCATTTGTACCAGGGACGTGCAGAGAGTTCCTCAGGGGCAGGGGCTCAAATGTAAAATAGGGGCAATGTAAAAAAAAATACTTATATAAATACATATGTAACGGGTCCCGCTCACCTGCTTTGAGCAGGTCTTGAACCCGGGTTTCCGGTCTGGGAGGCGGATGCGCTAACAAGGAGGCTAAAGGGCTGGAGTGTTTCTACAGTTGAGGGGAGTAAAGTTTACCTGTACAGCACCGACTCTCTGGCCTCCGTATATATTAGGTCAAAAGTTTGGATACATTATTATTTTATATTTTTGCAAGAACACATTTATGGTCATCAAGCCTGAATTTATTTGATCAAATTTTTAATATACTTTAAAAAACATTTTATGCAATTCTGATTTATTAGCAGTATTGAAAACCTGTGATACTTTTTTCAGGATTCTTTGATTAATAAAAAGTTAAAAAAAAGCACAGCATTTATTTAAAATATAATTTTTGCAACAATATATGTTGAAAAGCTTGAGGTCAGTATTTTTTCTTATTTTGAAAGAAATTAGTTTTCATTCAACTAAGATTTGCTAAATTGATAGAAACAGTGATTGTAAAGATTGATATTGTTAGAAAACATCTCTATTTTAAATAAATGCTGTTCTTTTTATTTTTTATTTATCAATGAACCCCAAAAAAGTATCATGGGTTCCAAAAAAAAAAAAAAATAAAAAAAAAAATAAGCAGCACAACTATTTCCAATATTGATAATAAATCAGCATATTAGAATGATTTCTGAAGGATCATGCACTGAAGACTGAAGTAATGATGCTGATAATTCAGCTTTGATCACAGAAATAAATTATATTTTAAAGTATATTAAAATAGATAAACATTCTTTTAAATTGTAATAATATTTCTCAATATTACATTTTTTCCTGTATTTTTTATCAAATAAATGCAGGTTTGATGAGCATAAGACACTTTCATAATGCTGCATAATTATCAAAAATGGTAATATAATAAATTCCTTTCACTTCACCATTTCGCCAGCCTACTCTTCACATAATAGGCCTGTAGGTGGCACTTGTGCTTAAATAACTATGATAGCTTCATGAAATAGTAAATGGTGCATCATACATAATGTATGTGAATTGAATACTGATTATCATTATTGCGACTTTTGGGGCTACATTTTGTGCAGTGCTTTGTAGTCATTTAGCATCCATTTTCTTAGCGATGTAATTTGATTTATAAAATGAGACAAACCGCAGATCCAGATCGCTCCACAAATAAGCTCGTCTGTCCCATGCAATTTTCAACCGATTTATGAATAAGAACAGAAAATGACTGCTCCACTTCACATAATTGTCCAATGAAATGTGCCAGATCATGATTGGTTGGTGTATTACATTACAAACGGGCATTGATGAATTATGTAATATTCTAAAATATATAATATATAGATTTTTAATTAAATCGACACACTAGCTTTGACTATTGACGAAAAAAGTTTAAAATATTGTTTGGTTTATTTTTTTTCCTTCCGTTATATGGCTTGAGAGCCTATGTTTCCGAACAGACTGTGGAATATCAATCAGTCGAGCAAAATGCACGCAACCCATAGCAACGCCTCAGATTGACAGATATGTAAAAATAAACAGGAATTTTCCGACTTTTGAGCGATTAGTTACCGTTTTGAGCACATTGTCATGTTAATTATAATTCAGATGCATTTTGTTTTATTGACTACAATATCATTGCTAGCCTATTTGTCTGAGAGGGGCACTTTTGGATAATTTTGAAAAAGGGCAGGGGCTTGAGCCCCCAAAGACCCCCCTTCTGCACGTGTCTGATTTGTACACATGTTGCAGCAATGTGGGTGAGTAGCTGATAGATGTGCCTTTATTGTATAAAATTTTGACTTTGTAATACAGTCTGTGAGAAACTAAAGGAAATGCAAAAACTGTTGCAACCGTCCACTCTCCCCCTGTGTCAGTGACTTTTCCTGTCTGTGCTCTCTCCTCCCTTCTCTTTCTATCTAGTTCAACATGCTTTTTCGTTTCAAAGACCTTTGTCATTATTTACTTCCATAACAGTGGGTTTTGTTTTCCTCACGCTAAGCACCGGTTCTGGCTCTACAGAGAGCGACGCTTCACCCTCCGCTCCAGCGCGCGGCGGAAATGCGTCAAAACCCCAGAAAGATTAGAAGAAGCAGCAATATGGCGATCTCCAGCGAATGCGTGGAGGATCTTATAGGAACTTTCCGTGAGTCGTTAAAAGCACAAGGTTTTGAAATTTATCCTTTTAAGGTAATATGTCCGACTCCACTAACATAATAAAAACAAACATTCTCAATAATGAAAGCATTCGACGTCTTTATGTTGCAGTGGTGCATATTTTTTTTATCATATTAGTTCTGTTCATCTATTCATAAGCCGTCAAAATCACCTGTGCACTGACAGATAAGCGGGAAAAACAGTTTAGAGCACATATATACGAGTGCTTGTGTATAGAGCTCTGGATGCAAGCACTAGAGGTGTTGACTGAACTCATTTTGTTGTAGGTTGGCTGGTACAGTGCAGTGGTGTCTCATGCTCATCACCTGTCGTACCCAGCAGACACTCTGGCTCTGGTGCTCCTGAGCACACCGTCCATGTTTGAGCGCTCATTCCTCCCCTTCTTACAGAGCCAGCGCTGTGAGGCTGTCAGAGACCCCGTAGATCAGTGCACCGCTCACACAGTCTCTTCTTCTGTCTCTCTGGTGAGCTGCAAAGCAGATTTGGCTTGTGGCTAGAAGGGATGCTGCAAAAACCGGAGGCTAACAATAAATTAAATTTTCTACCTGTTAGATTGTGGTTTATTAACATCTACACATAACCCCAACTCTAAACCTACCCCTTAAAATAATGCAAAAACAGTAATTATTGTTGTACAGTGTGAGGAATAATTACGCTATATTGATGTGCGCATGCCCAGTAGTTTTAGCTGTATCCCTTCTAGACTTAACTGCAGTTTTCAACTTTCCTGTCATAACATGAGTGCATCACTTCATTATCCAATCATTTTAATCTCTCTCTCTTTTGTATTCAGTGTTTTCCAAATCAGTCGGTGGATGTCAGTTATGATTATGAGATGCTGCCCAGCAGAAGACCCAAGTTTCTTGCCCAGACTGCGGCCCACATATCAGGAGCAGCATATTACTACCAGAAATCAGATATCCACAGTCCACCGTGGGGTGATAAGGTCAGTGCTGATCGACAGACACTTTCGTCTGGGTATCGTTATGACTCAGTCGATTGAAATATTTAGCTGTGATTAATCAGACAACAAAGTGATTACACAGGCTTATGAAGCAACATATTGCAACTTCTGGTAATGTCTGTTCAGTGCATTGCTTGTCTGGAACAATATTGTTTGTGAATTGTGACTTTTATCAGCAAATATTGTTATATGCAATTAATAAAATGTGACGTAATGTAAAAAGAAAATTGATTAGACACAGTTTGTGTGGATAGACTCGTAGCATAATATACTGCATGTGCATATATTAAAGAGTGCAACATTAAACACAGGTCCTGCATTTTTAAACCGCGTCGAAATGGACTGAGAGCAGGGTTTTGAAAAGGTCTCAATTTCCCACAAATTAAGGCCTTAAAGTGGTCTTAAATCAGAGCAGATCTTACATTCATAGTCAGTGTACACAATAAAAAATGGTTTCCAATACAAATTTCAAAAATGTTTTAAATCGAGATACATTTACTTGATATGCAAAATGAAGATATGAAGTCTTGTTTTCTGAGAAACTCAACAAAATGAATTAAGTTTGCTTAAACATGAACAAATATCTCAATGTGGTATAAAAAAAAACGTTTTCACATTGAATTAAGCAGATTTTTCTGAGCCCATTGGAAGATACTTGTTCTTGTTTTAATCATAATCTCACTTCATTTCTCAGAAACTAACACTTCTTATGGGCAATATAGCAAACATTTTTAATATTATTATTATTTGTATATTTTTTTTCCAGAATATTTGACTAATTGTTGGTTTCAGGTAATGTCTAATTCTAGCATTTGGTATTTTTTCTATTCAAAATTGCAATTCCTTGATTTGTAAAAACAAAATGGTGGCAAAACATTAAATTCGAATGAATCAAAAAAATCTGAAAATTGCTAATCTGATGTCATTTGGTAATCATGCAATATTAAAATCACTATTACAGTATTAAACTGCTGTGTCAGTGGTGAATATATGCAGGTTATAAAGTGTTTTAGGTTTCTTCTCATGATAAATGTGAGGCTGGATCTGCCCTGCACAAGAGAAAATGAACATTTACAGATAACTGTACTTTCTACTGGATATGTTTAATAGAAATTAATGCTTAGTCAGGAAATATGCATTAAATTGATCAAAAGTGAATCATTTATAATTAAAAAAAAATACTATTCCAAATAAATGGTGTTCTTTTGAACTTTCTATTCATCAAAGACTCCTGAATTTTTTTTTCCCATAAAATATAAAGCAGAAAAAGTTTTTTTCATTGATAATAATTAATAATAATAGTAATTGTAATATGCTGATTTGCTGCTAAATTATTACAATGATTTCTGAATAGGGATGCACCGAAATGAAAATTATTGGCCGAAGCCGAACAAAATGAAACACTGGGCCGAAGGCCGAAGGCTAAATACCGAACACGGTTTATCGCATTCCCCCCCCCCACCCATGTAGGCCTATTTTGCAATTTCTTTCAAATAAAATAAAAAGAATCAATTACAAAATAACAATTTAACATTCTATCAGACATTATACCAACAAAGCACAATTTTACTTAAAATTAAATTTATTAAAGTAATGTCTTGTCCATTTTTGAGACCCTCTTCTTGAATCAGGCATGTATTTTTACTGTACAAATAAAGGCAGCCTTGCTGAGCAGAAGAGACTTCTTTTAAACATTAGAATATATTACAAATCCCAATTTGAACACTGTGTGTAAGTTATAATAAATGTATAGAGCTGTTATAGGGTAATTATTATCATTATTAATGTCTTATTTTTTATTTTATATTACAGAACAACAGTAAAATTTCAATACTAACATTTATGAATGTTGATGGAGTTGTTGCTTTTTCTTAGATTTTATTTTGGCAGAAACCCGCAGGAAGAGCTGTGCTTCTTTTTGTTGACAACAGCATGCAGATATTTAAATGATTCTCATTAAGAATTTGGGAAGATTTTTGACGCACGTATCACATTGTCACAAGTCTTTAAAAAAATAATAAAAATGTTACTGAGCAGCTGACGAGTAACAGTGTTTCAGCGCAGATTTTCCTCGCGCTTTGAACCCTGGCGCCGCGAGCTCGTGCAGCACTGTTTGAATACATGTGATTCTTGCGTGTATTTGAAAACATAATATTCTGCAGTTTATTTACTAATCGTTTGAGGCCATTTCGCGATTTCAATCATCACAGTAACCAACCAGCATCAACCACCTCTTCCTCCTCACATCGGAGACATGAGATGCAGCACTAAACGGTCTCTCGCTGTCGGTGCTTGTAATGATTTTTGCGTCTTTCTCGGACAGTTTTAAATACTTTCACACTGAAGACGCTGCATTGGTGCGCGCCTCTATTTGATCACGTCACATCATTGTTCGGTACAAATTATTCGGTCTTTTCGCTTATTCGGCCGAACACCGAAAGTTTTTTTTTTTTTGCTCTTTTCGGCCGAACAAATTCGGTTGCCGAACATTCGGTGCATCCCTATTTCTGAAGGATCATGTGACACTGAAGACTGGAGTAATGATGCTGAAAATTCAGCTGCGCATCACAGAAATCAATTACACTTTACAATATATTCAATTTTCTTTTTTAAATTGTAATACTGTTTCACAATGTTACGGTTTTTACAGCTTACTGTTTTTTTTCATCAAATAAATGCAGCTTTGTGAGCATAAGATACTTCATTTAAAATCATCATACATTTAAAATCAATGTTTCCAAACTTTTGACAAGTACTGTAATAAATCCTGTATATTATCACTGCGGTTTTTATAAAATTTGCACATGCTGAATTTTTTCTAGGTTTGGTGTTCATTGATTTCTGTGAGCTGCTGTACCTAAATACAATATCCCTACAATTATTTGGCAACATAATAGCATACATAGTCAGAATGTAACTTATGTTAACAGATTATCAGATGGCAAATATGATCTAAAAATGTATGGAGAAGTCTGAACATGGAGAACATGTAGGAAACTTTGTTAACCCAGCACAATGTTGCACTATGTATGGTCTATACTTATATCATACAAACCTATTTGTGTTGAACTTGCCAAACCCCAAACATGTTGCAAGTTCTAGCCTTGTCTTTTCTAATGTACTAATGTTAAGATATTGTTTGGTGTCAGTGAGTATGTTGTATTGTATGTCTGTTTCCTAAATCTCTTTCTCCTTTTTCTGCACAGAAGATGTTTGGAGTTTGCATACACCCCAGGCTGGGTGGCTGGTTTGCTATACGAGCCCTGCTGGTCTTTAAGGATGTGCAAGTGGGAGAAGAACTTCAGCAGAAAGATCCTCCAGACTGTGTGTGTTCACAGGAGGACAGGATCGAACTGCTGGAGTGCTTTAACTTCCGCTGGCAAGACTGGAGCTACAGAGACATCATTCCCACAGAGGAGAGTTACTCTCCTCGACAGAAGGAGTATTTCCTGACTCCTCCAGGACAGCGGGGGGCGCTGCTGAGACAGTGGGGATATCTGATTGACGCTGATACTGAGAAGCAGAGCTCCACAAACAAACAATTCCCCAAAGATGTAGCCTGTTGACTCATTTTGATTTGCATAAAATGTATTAAGAAACTGTGAACATGTTTCACATTCTACTCAGGTCTCGCTGTAACTGATATGTCACTACAGAGAACATGGTGTCACTACTGTATATACATATTTAATTTTAATTTAATAAAAGAAATGTAATTAGAGGCAAGTACTTTATCATGGAAAAGTACAACCTTCAGCTTTCAAGGGATCTTGACATCCCTCTTTTCATTATTTTATTAATTTATTGTCTGATTGTCAGGTTTTTGAACAAAAACACTCATACGTTTACAACATACATCAGATTATGAGTTCCTTAGTCAGAAACACTTGGTTTTGGTGCTAATTCTCCGTAAACACGCAACATCTTTCTTTTTTTGAGATTTTATGAAGTCTGTTTTTTTTTTGCTTCAGAAACTGCCTTTTTAATGTCACACCACAAGTTTTCAATTGGGTAGAGGTCAGGGGATTGAGCTGGCCACTCCATTACCTCAATCCTTTTTGTCTGAAACCAAGATTTTGCTCGCTTACTCGTGTGTTTGGGCCCCGATTATTTCCTAGTTTTATGAAGCCCCTCCCTCAGAAATATGCGATGGGCTCAGAAAATGCTGCAGTACAATGGTTTCATGTAAGGTGTGCATATAGTACGGGACGTCCCTTATAAGAACTGACCATTCATTTCTTCTACTTATTAGAAATGGGGTCTTTATACCCCTCCAAATTGAATAATGTCCCATATCTCAAAAACGCTGCAGTAAAATGGTTTCATATGAGGTGAGCATATAGAATTGGACGTCCCATATACAAACTGATTATTGGTTTTCTCTACTTATTAGAAATGGGGTCTGTATAGCCCTCTAAAGTGTAATAATGTCCCGTATCTTGAAATCACTGCAGTAAAATGGTTTATATGAGGTGTGCATATAGTATGGGACGTCCCTTATAGCACAATCTGCATGAGAGTTGAGGCAAAGGCCAATAACAACAGTAGGAGAAAAAGTTGTAGAATTTTGTATGAGTACGCTTGTACAATATCATATGAATTTGCTGATTTGGTCAATTGTATGAATTATTACTACTTCAACACGACACTTTGTTGAGGGTTCCTCGTGGCGGGGCCGTGGGGTATGTTAACCAAAGTTAAAGAAACATCAAATGCTGTGCAAATAGTAAAGGTGCTCAGACCAACACAGACGTACCATTGGAAGTGTATTCCTTTGCAGCTTTTGGTCTTCTCCGTAAACGCACAGTATGGCCAAATTCAAATCCCATGACAGGCCTTCTATGGTCTTCCCTTTCAACTAGGGATGTCAACGATTAATCGACGATCGATTAATTGTCGATAAGAGACGTAATCGATAAAAGCTATCGATGGTCGATTAAGCAGTTTCATTTTGGGGTGCGCGCGGCTCGTGCGCAAAACACGTGCAAACGGCTGTGAGTGACGGTGAAGGGGCTGGATCTTACAAGAAAATAATTATTTTAATATGATACAAACTTTAAAAGTACATTAAAAGAGATACAGTACAAAGTTATTTTGTATTGAAATGTAGTAATAAGTCATGTTCAATCATAATTTCCCTAGATAATTATTGCATATCGGGCACTTGGCTTTGACAGGGCTGCGCACGCGAGCAGGACAGTCTATTCATTCATGCAACTTGTTAATTCGTTCCTATGACATATTAATTTGTGGCAGCTGTCCATGTTTCATTAATTTGTTCCCTAGAACAGGGGTTCCCAAACTTTTCCATTCCACGACCCACCTAGACAAGTATAATCTATTTCAAGACCCACCAAAATATTTGAGATAAAAAAAAACAATTGACATTACTATAAGCTTAATCATAATTAAAAGCATAATATGGCAGAAATTAAGTATTTAAGAAAAATAACCATTTTATTTTATAGGCTAGCACCACTGTAAACATTCACTACTAATATTTACATTTTAATTTCTTAATTTACAGACGTTAATGAGTCTAGAAATATGTCCATAAAACCTCCAAACGCGCTCACTCCGGTGCGGCTGAACTGTAATCCGCTGCGAGTGCTATAAAAAAAATGCCCTCACAACCCAACACTTTTTTATTTTATTTTAGCAAAGCATAAGAAGCGAAGCAGAATTCTCAAACAGTTTAGAGATTAAAATAATTTTGAAATAATTGTAAAAATAATAAACATATGCGTCTCATTTTAAATAAACACTAAAAACCGAGAAGACAAATTTACTTCAGCCAGAAATGTACTTTTGCAATGGTTAAATAAATGTTCAGCTATATCCTCAAAAGATTTTTTTTTTTTTTCTCTATATAGTGATGATATGGCAAGGAAATAATAGGACATTTTGTTATGCTAGCATGTGGAAATGTTTGTATAGTGTTACAATTAACCCCGCGTTTGTGCCCCGCTCAACCCGTTCATGTGAAATGCTTTTTACGGACAGTTTATGGATTAAATGCATATGAAGGAACGAAAACAACAAACTCTTTACATCTCTCGGAAAGATACAGAGCAGAGTTCAAACAGACGATAGAAATGAATGAACAGCCTACCTGAAACAGTTTTCGCAACATTTGAATTTTCCGGTGTAGGCCTATGCAATCTCATGCAGAACACAGCGCAGTGAAGTGAGAGAGTTTCTTCTCATTAATAAAGCGGACCGAGCATTTTAATAATGAACCATCGCTCTGAGACCCTCACTGTTATTACAACTCGTGCGCGTCCGCGCTTCAAAACACGCAACGCATGTTTTAAATCCCAGCCTTTGCGATTCGAAAATCGCACTGAGCAATATCGCAATTCGTAATTAATCTTTGTATATGGTCCAGCCCTAGGAACTGTGTGTGTGTTGTGTGTGTGTGTCATTTAGCTGCCGCCAAGTGGCTTTGTGCGACCCACAGTTTGAAAACCCCTGCCCTAGAAAACCCATGATTTAACTTAAATGCGGGAACAATTTAAGTCATAGTAACGAATTCTTAATTCATGGCCACGAAATCTTTCATTTCCCCCCACACGTTTACCACAGTAAGAGATGCGAAAACAGTGATTAAAAGTGAACAACAATAAAATAAACCTGCGAATCTAGAGGGTGAGACAGTGAGGATTTGGGAAAAGAAACAATCAATATTATTAAATTCGTGACCATCTAGAAAAACGGAACACAAAGCCGCATATGACTTGATTTAAATGTATGCGCTCGGCATGAATCAAAAAACATGGTCACGATGTAACATTTGCCTGCTAACCAATTATTTATCTAATTAACAAAGCTTTGTACCTCACTTGTGTCATAATACTCACATTAAAATGTTTCAAATGGGTAACAGTGTGTTTGTAGCAACGCCGGTTCTGGAAGCGGATCACTGACTGCGTGTCACAGCCCCACGCGCCGTACTTGCGTTTGGGATCATTTTATTTTAAATCCCGATAATGTCAGTTGCAAACATTGCTATGATGTTTTAAAAATAAAAAAACGAGCACCATGAAACCATTTAAAAAGGCGCATTCAGCGGTCTCCGTGACAGGATATGAAACAGCACATAAAGTATAATGATCCCGTGCCTAACTACAGCGCGCTCTCTTCATTTGATCAAATGATCGTAATCACATCTATTCATTTTACCGTCCTGCCACTAGCCTTTTATTTAGGCTAAAAACCCTTTTCATTCGGGTGAGGAAGCTGGCGTTTTGAGTGGCATTTGCACATCCTGTCATGCCGGTGACTATATGCCACTGCAATAGACGCATTTTGCAGTAGTTATGGTTAACGATTAATCGATTAATTGATCGTTAATTTAAACGACGATCGATTATGTAAATTATTGAAAATTGACATCCCTACTTTCAACTGAAACGAAGAGAAATATATACATGTTGAGACAGCGTGTTAAAAATGATCTGTGAGCAAAATATTTGAGAAGGACAATAACGAAAGATATGATCAACACATAATATAAGGATGTGTTCATTAAAGCAAATCAGTTATTACTAAAAGTGTTCAACATAACCTGTGAAGGGCTGAACCTTTGAAGGACCCTTTCTTCAACCTTTCTTCAAGATCAGCATTGGGAGTTTCGAGTTCAAGTTCCCTGTTAATTCCAGCAGCTTTCTGAAAGAACTGGTCAAAATTTGATTATGAGTTTTAAAAATATGCCATAATGAACCACAGAAATAAACAACAGAGAGCAAAATATGTGTAAATGAATTACAGATTACAGTTTGGAAAAATAGGAAAGGAAAAGCTGAGAGAGAGAGAGAGAGAGAGTGAGAGAGAGAGAGAGAGAGAGAGAGAGAGACAACCTTTACAAGAGATGGCTTCTTAAAAGAGCTGCTGGAGTATGTAATCTGACGTAATTGCAAGACAGAAAAGAAAATATTGAATTACAATTACTTCAAAAAACATCTTAAAGGTGTGGAAAGCGTTGTGTTACTAGAAATACCACAGTAAAACTACGGTTACTGAGGTAAACTCATAGTAAATATTGAAGTTATTGGGCTTTTACTAGAAATACCACAGTAAAACTACGGTTACTGAGGTAAACTCATAGTAAATATTGAAGTTATTGGGCTTTTACTAGAAATACCACAGTAAAGCTACGGTTACTGAGGTAAACTCATAGTAAATATTGAAGTTATTGGGCTTTTACTAGAAATACCACAGTAAAGCTACGGTTACTGAGGTAAACTCATAGTAAATATGGAAGTTATTGGGCTTTTACTAGAAATACCACAGTAAAACTACGGTTACTGAGGTAAACTCATAGTAAATATTGAAGTTATTGGGCTTTTACTAGAAATACCACAGTAAAACTACGGTTACTGAGGTAAACTCATAGTAAATATTGAAGTTATTGGGCTTTTACTAGAAATACCACAGTAAAACTACGGTTACTGAGGTAAACTCATAGTAAATATTGAAGTTATTGGGCTTTTACTAGAAATACCACAGTAAAACTACGGTTACTGAGGTAAACTCATAGTAAATATTGAAGTTATTGGGCTTTTACTAGAAATACCACAGTAAAACTACGGTTACTGAGGTAAACTCATAGTAAATATTGAAGTTATTGGGCTTTTACTAGAAATACCACAGTAAAACTACGGTTACTGAGGTAAACTCATAGTAAATATTGAAGTTATTGGGCTTTTACTAGAAATACCACAGTAAAACTACGGTTACTGAGGTAAACTCATAGTAAATATTGAAGTTATTGTGATTTTACTAGAAATACCACAGTAAAACTACGGTTACTGAGGTAAACTCATAGTAAATATTGAAGTTATTGGGATTTTACTAGAAATACCACAGTAAAACTACGGTTACTGAGGTAAACTCATAGTAAATATTGAAGTTATTGGGATTTTACTAGAAATACCACAGTAAAACTACGGTTACGGTGGGAGAAGCATGGTATATTTTGTGGTCACTGTGCATTGACTACACATGACATCGTCGAGCGACAGTTACTATGGCAACACTATGGTAAATGTGTGGACTTTTTACACGATCCCTTTCCCACCATAAGCAAATGTTAAATTAATAACTTCATTCATAAACACGGAACAATTGAGTATTTTAAGAGACAGTACCTGTATATGTGTCCTGAAGTCATCTAAATCCATCTTTTAATGCGCTATTTCGCTGGTATTTGGTCCGTGTGCAGTTGTTGACGTTGGGGAAACGATCGCCTCTGCTGGTACTCCAGTGGTAACTTCACCTTCATTCTATATTTAGGGGTACATTTCAGGTCAGCCAAGAAGTCAGAAAATGAGTATTCTTTTTTGATAAATAAACTAGGTGGTTGAATAATATATCTCCTTAATGTGCTAAATTAATTATTTGGCAAGCTTAAGCTCTAATGACTTTTTAAATATGTTAATGAAAATTAAAGTTTGATTCATTATTTTGTCAACTGTGTTACGGACAAATGCTGTGTCAAATGAAACATGAATGAAGTACCACATGTTTGATAAGACATTTGTTTGAAGGTTTTTGAGTCTATTCACCAGAGTTTTTTATGTTATCTGTCTAACTGATTTGAAAATATGAATTTGGGGCATCATAATGGGCATTCAGTGAGATGCTATCATGAAGGATGAAACTTTCTTCAACATAAATCCACGGTATGCTGAATTTAGTGTTATTCGGCATCCTTACCAAAGACATCCATCTCCAGAGATATCCCCATATTTTTGTCTGACGGTTTAGTTCACATTTAAATGATTTATAACATAAAAACCACACATAACACAGTTGACAAAGCAACACAGTTGACATGAGTAACACAGTTGACAGGTAGCAACTTAGTATCCATAAAGCATTTTAAACACACACACATTATAATAATATACATTATAACGTTACTGACTATATTATATTGTTATAAAAGTTAAATTAAGTTTTATAATGCATCATGACACTTCAAGTTGTAAGGACTTGTTCAATAACATCATAACACTTTACCAGTCATGACTAAGCAGAAATTAGGGTGACCATACATGCCATTCTTCCCGGACATGTCCTGGCCAAGATTTCTATATTGCTTTGATTCAAAGTACCTCGAGAGCGTTTCGAAAACATATGGAAACAATGTCATATACCGCACGCACGCAAACAAAGCCAAAGCCTAGATATTTTAGGCAATGTAGAAATCCTGGCCAGGATGCGTCCGGGAAAAATGGCACGTATGGTCACCCTACAGAAACAGATATATGCCAAATCTATAATATTATATAAGTTTAAGTCAATCATGAGGAATTCTGAATGCTTTATAACCCTTGACAAATGTGAATATAATGTGTATATAATATGTGGAAAAGTGTGGCCGTGATTAGATCAGTTAAGTTTATCCATTGTAATGCAAATCATGGTATTTAGGCAATTCCTATGTAATTTCCATGTAAGGACAATAGTTAGTGATTTTTTTTATTTATTTTTTATCAACAACACTCAGTGGGAGCATAAATTGACCCACAAAAGTTGTTTGTACCGCACTCTTTCGTCGCTTGATCTTTCGTGTAGGTGCGTTGATCCATTAAATCACTTATTATACAAAACCATGATCCGCACTCACATGAAATAATCTTTTCTTTTCATTTTATTCTATTCATTTTATCACCAATAGGTCAAGGACACATACGTTTCGGCTCAAAGACCTTCCTCAGTGTGTATAAATTGCATAAATTGACCCTGAATTGCCAACAATGTCAACCGTGTTAATCCTTGTCAACTGTGTTACAGCTGATGGGTAACACAGTTGACAGATAACACAGTTGACATTTCGGCCATTTTAGGGCCTTGTGCAAACTGCTGACCTTGGACTAGTTAGTACATGACCTTGAATAACTTATGTTTTATATTCTTTCTCTACATATTTATACATATAACATGTGACGCAAGTTCACCAGAACATGTTGATAACACAGTTGACGGTCAATAAATCTATTCTATGTGCAGACGATAATATAGATACAATATTGAAGAGAAGAAGTTATGACTTTCCACACTGTCTTCAAATTTCCCTCCAAAAAAGGAAAATACATCAATTGATGTTGGACATGTGACTTTGGAACAAACCATTGCTGATTTATAGGGGGTTTTATAGTGAGTAACACAGTTGACATTGATTTCTCGGATGTACACAAAATGGATGATTTAATGTAGATGCATGAGCAAAAAATTTTAAAAACACCTTTCTCATAATTTAATGATTATTTTGGACAAATAATTATAAGAAATATATACAGAAACATGTATTTTAGAGCTAATCTGAAGTGCAAAACCTCACATTTACCAAATCGGACAGCACAAAAACAGCAATTTCCAGTATAGAATAAGCCATTTTTGCAAGATAAAAGATGGATATCTGTTGGATTTTTGTATTAAATTAATTAGAAATGTCTCCTGATATAAAAGTGATCATTGTTTGAAGTGAAAAGTTAATGAAAAATTAGTAAAATTGATAATAGAGTCCATGGACATGACATGTACCCCTAATTATAGAATGACTGGATTAACCTTGTGGATCGAACATCCTTCTCATCCTAACAGAAGGCGCAGCAGACCCCTTCTTGGCCATATATGTGACCTGATATCCACTGAAAACGGCCATTCAATCGAATGATATCATTCGAAGCAGGTGAATAGAAACACAAAACCAGTCCTAAATGAAAGAAAACAAGTTGACAAAAAGAATGAATCCAATATTTAGTGATAATATAGCATACTGACAGATTTATAAGCAGTTGTTTGGAGTCCGGTCATTTTTGACCGGGAACACAACAAGTGTGACTAGGTGAAATAACCCCCCCCCCCCAAAAATAAGAAAATTAAAAAAAAATTAGTGAGAAGTACTTATACCCTATGTGAACAAAGTCAGTAAGTTTGAGTCTAATGCGATAACGTTAACTAGTATTTTCGTGAAAAAGAAAATCTTTTTTGGGTCAATTTGACCCGAACACAACCAGAGTAGCCAATTAGTGCTTTGTCAGGCTGGCCACACATTGACACTCATGTTCTAAATATTTTTCTTTTTGGAAATTCTGAATCCACCTGACTTGGAGAAAATAGTGCTGCAAGCAAATAAATCCATATGTGATTATGAAATTATGGAATAGGGTCCCCATAATTTGAGCCTGCATTCTAGCAGCTTCAGCAGACTGTTTCTTGTCTAATAATTATTTGTACTTTTACATTTTTGTGACACCCAATGAGTTCTTTTAACATGTTAAAACTGGGAAATTTGGACAACTGATGGTTGCAACTGATACATTTTAAAAAATAGAGTTTTGTAACACTCAGACTGCACGGTTTTATTATGTCTTGTAACTTGAATAGGGCATAAAAAAGAAAGAAAAAGCTATCTATCTATCTATCTATCTATCTATCTAAAAAGATCCCTCAAGAAGTCTGAAAGACTTTTTGAATGGCGCAGGTTTAAATATCCAAGGTTAAATCAGAAGCTTAAGCCTCATTTTCGGACTTATGTGTTGACTGTTTTATGTTTTGGGCCCAAGAGACCCCAATGATGTATGTGGAAAAATAATAGCAGTAATTTCAAAATGACCATATTTTATCTTAAAATTATTTTAATAGGCCTTTCTGATCTTGTGCTTAAGTCTGTCTTTGTTGTGAAGGCATTAGTCTATTAAGTGACCTTTGAGTCATGTGTATAATTGAAACGCCACCCGCACTTTGCTATTTGTGCTGTCTTTAAAAAGTCTAAATTGTTAAAACTTACTCATAATTGTCTGCTTTGTCCAGTTAGGCACACACACATAAATTATTTTGCAGCTTCCTCATTAGGGTGGAATACTCTGGTTCTTGATTTCTAATACTACTGGTGGTGACACACAAACACTCCCTTTGTCAAATTGTAGAACCAGCCCTAAAGCTCCAGCTATATAAGATGACAGAGCTGGCCTCAAAGGCACCATAAGCTTCATGACAATTTGAGCATTTAATTTTGTATCTTCCCCTTTTGCGTTCATCAATCTCTGCATTCATCCGCCATGTCCTGCTCCTTCACCTTCCCCAAGACCTGCTCTGAGACCTGCCCCAAGACATCCTCCTTCTCCTTCCCAAAGAGCTGCTCCGATACCTGTGTGAAGACTTGCGCTGAGACCTGCTCCGATACCTGTGTGACGACTTGCTCTGAGATCTGCTCCGATACCTGTGTGAAGACTTGCTCTGAGACCTGCTCCGATACCTGTGTGACGACTTGCTCTGAGACCTGCTCCGATACCTGTGTGAAGACTTGCTCTGAGACCTGCTTCGATACCTGTGTGACGACTTGCTCTGAGACCTGCTCCGATACCTGTGTGAAGACTTGCTCTGAGACCTGCTTCGATACCTGTGTGAAGACTTGCTCTGAGACCTGCTCCGATACCTGTGTGAAGACTTGCTCTGAGACCTGCCCCAAGCCCTGCTCTGTCTCCAACCCCAAGTCCTCTTTCAGCTCTGTCTCCATGACTTCAAAGTCCATAATCGGTCCTCATCGTTGTGGTACAGTTGCACCTAAAGCCTACAGTGTCTATGGCTGTGGTTTTGGAGAAAAGACCCGCATCTCTACCTGCTCTTATCGTTTGAATGCTTGCTCCCCTTGTCCACCAAAACAAAACTGACGGAGGATACGGATGTCATAGTGGACAAGGTGGAAGATTTGGTGCAAGAATCATGATTGGACGGTGTTATGACTACCTCCAGAAGCGCGAGAAGGCCACCATGCAAGACTTGAATGACCGTCTGGCATCATACCTAGATAAGGTGCACTTTCTGAAGGCTGCCAATGCAACTCTGGAGAAGCAGATCCGGGAGTACTGTGAAAAGAAGGGGCTGATCTGCCAGAGGGACTACAGCTGCTACTTCAAGACCATCGATTGCCTTCAGGAAAAGGTACAAAATGGAAGATTAGTGAAAATTACTTTACTGTGAACAAATACAAAAATACATGTTTTATTATACATGATCTACATTTATAGTTTACTTTGTCAATGATCTTCATTACAGATTAAAGATGCTACTGTCAACAATGGCAAAATTCTTCTGCAGATCGACAACGCTAAACTGGCTGCTGAGGACTTCAAGATAAAGTGAGTTCTATAAAGGCAATTTAACATCTAGTTTTTTGGAGCATTTGACATTTACAAACATTTTCACCAAATTATGTTTATCGATAGTAAGGTCTCATTTGTGTCCCTTTTTTAGAAAAAAATCCCACAGTAAGGAATGCTATTTTTTTTACAAACAAATTATAAATATGATCAATATTATGGAACAATTTAGTCAATCAGCCTTTGGCTGGCAAATATATAAACACAAATGTATGGAAGCAAAAGTATGTATGTACATACATACAGATGTTTAGCTATACATACACCGATTGTTTAGCTGATGAAACATCTTTTTGTTTTGAAAGTTGTGAAATTATGATCTCGGACCTTTATACAGTGTGTAGCCTACATTGTAAAAACTTTGAAGTCTATCCTTTTCAGCTTTGTTATCATAAAAGTCAATATGACATCTAACTTGATTAGGGTCTGTATAGCTTGCTTGTACATAGATCATAGTCATGTTTAAACATGATGATTTTTTCCCTCTCTGATCTTTCCACAAATCAGATACGAGAATGAGGCAACAATACGGCAGTGTGTAAAAGCTGACGTCGATAACCTGCGTTGCATACTTGAGAAGACATGCCTGGCAAAAGGAGACCTGGAGACGCAGATCTGCCCTCTGCAGGAGGAGCTGCTGTATTTGAAGAAAACTCACCAGGAGGTTTGTAGCACAATCATTTTTTACATTTTGGATGAAGATTAAGAACAGCAATAGTTTCCTAAGCCATAATGCTTGAGTCATGTGTGTTTATAGGATGTGGCAGCACTACTGTGTCAGCTAACAGACAATAAAGTGTGTGTGGAAGTGGATGCTGCTCCTCAGCAAGACCTGAACAAGGTTTTGGAAGAAATCCGTTGTCATTACGAGACCATCATAGACAAACACCGCACCGAACAGGAGTGCTGGTTCAATGAGAAGGTGAGATTTCTGTCTGTCTGGTATTAGAGCGTGTAAAATAATATAGCTCAGTGACTCATGAGTTGAATAGTTCACATGATGTGTCTGTTTGTGACTCTCTTTAAGATGGCAGATCTGTGTAAAGATGCTGCCACCAACACAGAGTGCCTAGAAACCTCCATATCCCAAATCTCAGATTTGCGACGCACTTTGCAGAGTCTGGAGATCGAGCTACAGTCTCAAATCAGCATGGTGAGATGCAGTAAACACAGGATGTGATAGACAAAACGTAAAAAATAGAAAAGGATTGTGAGAGGCAGTGGAAAGAGAGTTTTGGTAATACATTGTATGAAAGTTAGCAAAGGGTTAATTTATGTTAACTGTTAAGTGATAGCTCTATGTGTTAATCTGTGACTTCCAAAAATAAATTGAGGCAAAGTGAACCGACTCAGTATCTATTCTTATGCACAAGTTTCCAGCATTGATCTTTAGATATGAGCCATTTTTAGCTAGCTGTTATCTGAGGTAAACCTAAACCAGATTTCATGTTGTTTTATTCAGTAACTGTTCTCTTTACCCACACAGAAAGCAGCACTGGAGTGCTCACTGTTGGAAACAAAGGCTAGGTACAGCGCTAGTTTAGCAGGTTTCCAGAAACAGATCAACATATATGAGGCAGAGCTTTGTCAGGTGCGCAGTGGCATTGAGCAGCAGGGCAGAGACTATGATGCACTCCTGGACATCAAGAGCCGTCTGGAGCAGGAGATCGCCACCTACAGGTGCCTCCTGGAAAAGCAGGACATTAAGTAAGTGTCTCTTTTCATTTATAACAGTGTCACAGATAGTAGGTCTATAATATTGTATAATATTTTATGTTATATAGTTTATGTTATTTGTATATATTCTTTTTTTTCATTTCTAGGTCCTAAAAAGGTCATCTCTCTCTCTCTCTCTCTCTCTCTCTCTATAGTATATGAATATATGGAGGATATATATGTAAATGTTGTTCTACCCTGCAGGTGGGCAGTGTAATGAATGCAATGAAGTGTCCTAGTTAAAGTTCAGTTTTAAATACAATATTTTTTTTTATTTACCATTCACTGTAAGACAATTATTGAGTGGCTGACTTGGAGATTTATTGTGTGTATTCCATATTAAAGTTCAGTCTCAATATTTTGGTGTCTGTTTTGTTATTTTTTTTCATGTTCACATGCATTCACTGCATTTTTCCATTTAGCGATCATGTGTAAACAGTTTCATGTGTTGAATGCTGGCAAATTTACAGTAATATGTATGTATACTGAAACGGATAGAGCTCACGCATAGTATGTGGTAACAACTGAACTTTTACTACACATTCAAGTGTCATTCAAACTTTGAATTGTTCTGAACACACTTTTCTCATATTGAAATAAACCTTTAATAAGTATATACTGCTTAGTAAGCTATACTGCATTTATACTCCTTAAACCTGGTTCTCAGAAGTTTTCAGGTTGCACACCACCATCTTATCTTTGACAGTTTGTTAAGGACACTCTTCCTCTTCTCACATTATCTATTGTAAACATTCTTAGCATATGCATAACTATAGGTTACTGCTGATTACTAAAGTTTGATATTCTTGTAAGGCAGTTTCATCAGTCTCTCGGCAGCAACAGAAAGTTTTTGTAATTAATAAACAAAGTATTAACGAATTATTGTTCTTACAAAGAAATGTGCATATTTCAATTCCATCGCCAAAGCATAGTCTGTTTATCTGCACTAGAGGGCGCTGTGAGCAGCAGGTTGAGCAGCAGCGCTGATACTCTTGGCTCTCGCCGGGTTCAGTGGCGGCGCCTGTAATCCAAGCTACTGGGAGGCTGAGGCTGGCGGATCGCTTGAGCTCAGGGCTTCTGGGCTGCAGTGGACTATGTCGATCGGGTGTCCGCACTAAGTTCGGTATCGATATGGTGCTCCTGGGGGAGCTCGGGACCACCAGGTCGTCTAAGGAGGGGTGAACCGGCCCAGGTCGGAGACGGAGCAGGTCAAAGCCCCCGTGTCGATCAGTAGTGGGATCGCTCCTGAGAATAGACACTGCAGCGCAGCCTGAGCGATACAGCGAGACCCAGACTTTTGCGTTTGTATCCGAATGATGACAGTGAAAGAAAGGTTTAGAGATGAATAATATGATTAAAAATTCAATAATAATGAAATCGTTTCACTCTTGTCAACTCCAGATAATGGTATTGTCTCACTTTCAAGTTGTTAACCTTTTAATAAAAAAAATATAGGCTATATATTCAGCAGTGGCTTTTGCGGCGTTGCACTTGTTTATTAACATTAGGGACAGTACTGTGTGTCATGTCAAATGATTGTTACTGTGCTGCATCCGAAGACTTGCTGCTTTATGAGGCAATGACTTTGCAGGCAGCGTTTTTGCATGAAGGCACCTCAGGAAACTGATTTCGGACAGGCTTTTGAGGCAGCATAACGGTTTAATGATCTACAACAAAATAGAATGAGTCTTGGTGATAACTAAATGAATATTTAATTACTACAACACTGATTTCTCAGTGCAAAAGACAGTTAAACTCACCATGATGTTGCACTGCCCATTGAAAGTGATTTTTGATGTGATAATACATCAGTTGTGGCATACTGGTGTAATTGCAGAATCGGCACTCACTAGTGCAGTTTTTTTAAATACTGCCCACATTCCCCCTTGCTTAACGCAGTTTTGTGCATTTTTGCAAGAGGAAATGGCTCTTAAAAGAGCTTTTGGGTTAACAACAAAAAAGAGGACAGAGATGGAGGGGTGGGGATGACAATGACAAGGATCTGCAAAAAGAAGGAAATACAGAGAATCAGTATTAGCATAAAATGTTTTTTACTCGTGCGGGGGTGTCCAAAGCCTCAACACACCTGTCTAGAAGTTTCTAGTATGCCTAATAAGATCTTGATTGGCTGGTTCAGGTGTGTTTAATTGGGGATGGAGCTGAACTCTGCAGGACAGGATTGGGCACCTGCTCTAGTGCATATACTCTATAACAGCATAACAGTATGTAATATCATACTTTTTGTTGAATTATTATTTTTAAATGTAGTTTACCGTTTATTTTAATATATGAATAACTAATAATACTAATAATAATATCTAAATATTTATCATTTAATCATTTAATTCACAGAAAAATCTATATAAATTTGTATAGCTATTATTAATATGAAGTTGTCCTATATTACTTCTGCTGGTTCAGTTTTGCCACTGTATTTATTTTTAAGGGGCTTATTTTGGGAACACTATATTCTAATCATAATCCCACCAAAACCACACACACTAACGTTTCTAATGCTGCCTTCAAGTGCTCTCGGAATTATCTTAAATACGAGTTTCCTAGGTAAACATTGCACATGAATGCCCTCCCATTTCGAAACTTTAATGCGATGAGCTCGTAATCACAACATCAATAGTGAGAATTATTAAATTTCCGTTAGAACGTGAAGGCGGCATTAGGCCTACGATGCTTTTGGGAAACGCAGACCTGGTTATTTTAAAAGCAGACTTTCACACCTTGCGTGACATGGTTGAGTGAGTAAAGTTATGCGATTTTATTTTTAAACAGTGGTGGACGAAGTACACAGATCAAGTACTTGAGTAAAAGTACAGATACGTATAATAAAATATTACTCCAGTAAAAGTAAAAGTACTGTTTTTTCAATTTTACTCGAGTGAAAGTACAAAAGTACGCGATTTTTTATGTACTTAAGTAAAAAAGTACTGATAGATAGATTTATTTTCCAATTTTATATAGACTACTTTATTTAATTTTATATTAGCACATATTTTTATAATCCTACTGCCCAAAATACCTGGGATTTTCCCAAACTAACCACTATATGGAGTCAAGATATATATTTTGTTGTTGATATGGACTATGTTGACGAGAGTGATGTAGTAATGTTCACTGTGAAGCTTACACTGAGATAAGAAAGTGTTTTAAAACTTGTTGTTTTGCAGAACGTCACAGTTATATATGACATGAGAATTAGGCCTGAAGTTAGGAAGAACATTTTAAGGAAAATATAATTATATTTCCATAATGATGTTTTTTCTTCTCAAACCTTGTCTGTGGTGTAAAACACGCCTGTCCAAATGCCCCCAGAGGGCACCACTTCCCACTTTGATAATTACTGTAGTTATGTTCTGAACATCACATCCTTTCTTTTTCCCTCAGATGTAATCTATCTAGGTGGTTGAATAAAAATATTTGGACTTTATATCTAAAAATGTCCTCAACTTAGCACCAGCAAGCTTGTTAGCTAGACAGTTAGCATATCAGGTAACAATATTTACTTATGTTCAGTATGGTTATGAATAAGCATTCATATCTGTCTACTCGGCTAGTTGATCTAAACAATATAAAAAATATACTGTTGATAAACAATATAAAAACAGACATCACATAGGGCTAAATGCGTAGCATTTTAATAAAACTGCTAACGTTACAGCAGCGGGGAATATGAACGTGCATGAGTTATTTTATTTAATCTGTTATTTTAATGTTTCGTTTTTTGACCTAAAACATAGAGTCACTGCCATTGATCTGTCTGCATTCAAGCATTTCAGTGGGCTTAAATAGATCACCCTTTACAGTAGATTTAGTTCACAAACAGCTGACAGTTTTGAGCTAAATATGATTTTCAGTTACAATAATTAATCCTAAAATTCGACATTAGTAACTTACTTTTCACAGCATCAGTAGCGCGCGTGCGCTCACAAGATCTCCCGGTTCTTTACTTGTGAGTTCAGTTCACTGAAGACGCGCTCTAAACGGTTCATTTGAATCAGTGAGTTCAGTTCACTGGAGACTCGCTCTAAACGGTTCATTTGAATCAGTGAGTTCAGTTCACTGAAGACTCGCTCTAAACGGTTCATTTGAATCAGTGAGTTCAGTTCACTGGAGACTCGCTCTAAACGGTTCATTTGAATCAGTGAGTTCAGTTCACTGAAGACTCGCTCTAAACGTTTCATTTGATTCAGTGAGTTCAGTTCACTGGAGACTCGCTCTAAACGGTTCATTTGAATCAGTGAGTTCAGTTCACTGGAGACTCGCTCTAAACGGTTCATTTGAATCAGTGAGTTCAGTTCACTGGAGACTCGCTCTAAACGGTTCATTTGAATCAGTGAGTTTTCGACTCGAGAACAGCTGCAATCGGATCATTCCAATTCGTGAATGAATCGTTTGTTGCGATTTGCGAACCGATTTAACAGGTTCATTGAAAAGAATCAGTTTGTTCATGAATCACACACCGCTTCTGCGTCTCGGAGCACGTGATGTATTATAAGGAGTAACGATATGTTTTATGAAATGTAGTGAAGTAAAAAGTACGATCTTATGCTTTGGAATGTAGTGAAGTAAAAGTAAAAGTTACTCAAAATAAAACTACTCCAGTAAAGTACAGATACTTGAAAAATGTAGAAAGTTTGATATTCTTGTAAGGCAGTTTCATCAGTCTCTCGGCAGCAACAGAAAGTTTTTGTAATTAATAAACAAAGTATTAACGAATTATTGTTCTTACAAAGAAATGTGCATATTTCAATTCCATCGCCAAAGCATAGTCTGTTTATCTGCACTAGAGGGCGCTGTGAGCAGCAGGTTGAGCAGCAGCGCTGATACTCTCGGCTCTCGCCGGGTTCAGTGGCGGCGCCTGTAATCCAAGCTACTGGGAGGCTGAGGCTGGCGGATCGCTTGAGCTCAGGGCTTCTGGGCTGCAGTGGACTATGTCGATCGGGTGTCCGCACTAAGTTCGGTATCGATATGGTGCTCCTGGGGGAGCTCGGGACCACCAGGTCGTCTAAGGAGGGGTGAACCGGCCCAGGTCGGAGACGGAGCAGGTCAAAGCCCCCGTGTCGATCAGTAGTGGGATCGCTCCTGAGAATAGACACTGCAGCGCAGCCTGAGCGATACAGCGAGACCCAGACTTTTGCGTTTGTATCCGAATGATGACAGTGAAAGAAAGGTTTAGAGATGAATAATATGATTAAAAATTCAATAATAATGAAATCGTTTCACTCTTGTCAACTCCAGATAATGGTATTGTCTCACTTTCAAGTTGTTAACCTTTTTAATAAAATATATATATATATATATTCAGCAGTGGCTTTTGCGGCGTTGCACTTGTTTGTTAACATTAGGGACAGTACTGTGTGTCATGTCAAATGATTGTTACTGTGCTGCATCCGAAGACTTGCTGCTTTATGAGGCAATGACTTTGCAGGCAGCGTTTTTGCATGAAGGCACCTCAGGAAACTGATTTCGGACAGGCTTTTGAGGCAGCATAACGGTTTAATGATCTACAACAAAATAGAATGAGTCTTGGTGATAACTAAATGAATATTTAATTACTACAACACTGATTTCTCAGTGCAAAAGACAGTTAAACACCATGATGTTGCACTGCCCACTGAAAGTGATTTTTGATGTGATAATACATCAGTTGTGGCATACTGGTGTAATTGCAGAATCGGCACTCACTAGTGCAGTTTTTTAAATACTGCCCACATTCCCCCTTGCTTAACACAGTTTTGTGCATTTTTGCAAGGGGAAATGACTCTTAAAAGAGCTTTTGGGTTATAAAGTGAAGAACAACAAAAAAGAGGAGAGAGATGGAGGGGTGGGGATGACAATGACAAGGATCTGCAAAAAGAAGGAAATACAGAGAATCAGTATTAGCATAAAATGTTTTTTACTCGTAAGGGGGTGTCCAGAGCCTCAACACACCTGTCTAGAAGTTTCTAGTATGCCTAATAAGATCTTGATTGGCTGGTTCAGGTGTGTTTAATTGGGGATGGAGCTGAACTCTGCAGGACAGGATTGGGCACCTGCTCTAGTGCATATACTCTATAGCAGCATAACAGTATGTAATATCATACTTTTTGTTGAATTATTATTTTTAAATGTAGTTTATCGTTTATTTTAATATATGAATAACTAATAATACTAATAATAATATCTAAATATTTATCATTTAATCATTTAATTCATAGAAAAAACTATATAAATTTGTATAGCTATTATTAATATGAAGTTGTCCTATATTACTTCTGCTGGTTCAGTTTTGCCACTGCATTTATTTTTAAGGGGCTTATTTTGGGAACACTATATTCTAATCATAATCCCACCAAAACCACACACATTAACGTTTCTAATGCTGCCTTCAAGTGCTCTCGGAATTATCTTAAATACGAGTTTCCTAGGTAAACATTGCACATGAATGTCCTCCCATTTCGAAACTTTAATGCGATGAGCTCGTAATCACAACTTCAATAGTGAGAATTATTAAATTTCCGACAGAACGTGAAGGCGGCATTACGCCTGCGATGCTTTTGGGAAACGCAGACCTGTTAGTTTTAAAAGCAGACTTTCACACCTTCACTAACCAATGAGAAGCATTGTAGGCGGGACGAGACGTGCAGCCCCGCCCCAGATACAGCCCCGCCTCGATCTATATCATTACTTTGCCACTAACCAATGAGAAGCATTGTGGGCGGGGTGACACGTGCAGCCCCGCCCCAGGTGCAGCCCGCCTTGATCTGCAGGCTGCAGCCGGGTGCTTCTCACGAAGGATACATCTATGCTGCCTTCAAAAATCGATCAGATGAAGGCATCTCACGAGACAGGAAGTGAAGCTAACTTTGGATTCGGACGTGCCTTGATGCCTTCCTGCCTTGGAATACTGCCTCCGAAGGCAGCATTTTTCAGTTTTCGGATGCAGCCGATATCGCCTCTCTCTGGAAGATATGTGATATTTCTGTTCGTATACAGCGTCTGCATTCTTTGACCAGACGGTGGCGCTGTTTCATATTTTAAATCATAAATATTTTAACCATAGACTGTAAAACATTGTAAATATCTCTTGACTGGGCAGGCCCAGTGTCTGCACACTGAATCACCATTAATTATAATTCAGTCGTATGTAATGTAGGCGTAACGTATGTAAATATAGGCTTCAGAGAGTAGTGAGAATGGCAGAACGCATTATTGGGACTTATCTACCTTCCCTTCAAGATCTGCACTTGTCAAGGGTTAAGAAACGGGCTCTGAGGATTGTCTGTGATCCTTTACATCCTGCATTCAATCTTTTCAGACTTTTACCTTCTGGAAGGCGTTATAGTCTGGTTAAAACAAGAACTACCAGATTTCAGAATAGCTTTTTTCCAGTAGCCATAAAAATTCTAAATTCTACTATGTAACTTTGTAATATTGTAATTTTGTAATGTTGTAAGTTTTTGTGTGAATGTGTGTGTGGGACACCTTATACCGGCAGTAAATTCCTTGTATGTTATGCATACCTGACCAATAAATGCTGAATTAAATTGAATATATAGGTTTAACTAACTATTAAAATGATTATTTTTTTTAAGAAAGATCAAACTAATACAATTAAATTTAAAGCCAGTGTAAAAAACATACTTAACCAATCTGGACACTGTATTGCTTTTAAAAGTACTTAAGTACCAAAAGTAAATTTGCTTTTTTTTATGTCAATGCACTGATTTATTATTTTTGTAATACTTGCAATATATGCCTCTGAAGCAACTTACAATACATTACAGCTACAGAATACACTGACTAGCTTGTAGTATCTTTGGAATAAATAGCTTTTAGAATGTTAAAAACCTATTGAAACAAGTGAATTAGGAAAAAAAATCCACCCCCACAAAAGCAGCATGGTACTGATCTTACACAGCTCTGGCAGTATGAGCACACATCTAGTGTAGATATTCACATCTAGTGTAGATATTCACATCTAGTGTAGATATTCACATCTAGTGTAGATATTCATCCACATTTGAACCGAGACAGACTTATCACAGCACAAATGTACAGTTTGATGGAGATGCAGGAGTTTTACAGCACATTTTGTTTTAATGTCTATGTTTCGTTGTGCTATGTCTCAGATTACTTTAAATTTATCTACTTGAAATTCAAGTAGACATTACTCTCAATGTCAAGTACAAATAGTCTTCTGACTGTATAGTTTTAACCTACTTCATAGGGTGGGTTATAGTACTTTATAATCTTTGTTTTTAATCTTAATGTACTATTACTATAACCAGAACACAATTAACTAAATGAACAACACCTTCTAGTCATCTAGTGACTCTTAACAACTCATTGAGTGATCAATTATACTATTCAAAACTATTATCGTTTAACTACACTAAATCA
The DNA here is from genome assembly GCA_023376895.1 of Aspiorhynchus laticeps. Lineage (NCBI taxonomy): Eukaryota > Metazoa > Chordata > Actinopteri > Cypriniformes > Cyprinidae > Aspiorhynchus > Aspiorhynchus laticeps. The sequence continues at coordinate 90,789 of JALXFT010004227.1, read as the reverse complement.
TAGCTTAATTTAAAACCAGGCATGGGTGAGGCTGTAATTTTCTCTACAGTCACTGAAGTAATTGCAACTGGCTATTTTCATTGCCAAATAAAAGTAGATGCTCGACTACACAGGTCAGACATTTTAAAGGGGTTTTTTAGTCCACTTATGAGGAAGTGTTATCAGCTCAATCATATAGCAGAGAGAATAAGGTGACCTCAGAAATGAGCCACTTGAGCACATCAAAGAAAGCTTCGTTTGTGACTTTACCCATGATACGTCCACACCAGCTCCATAAAGCTGAAGATTTATTATTGCAATGGCTTACAGATAAAATACAACATGGCTGGTTAGCAATAACTAAACACACTGAATGCTTGTAAACTATAAAGTTGTTTTGCTGTGAAATATTCACTGTGTAGGCTATTGGATGATTTCTCAAAAGAAAAAAAAAAATCACTATAATTCTCAACAAAACAAAATGAATCCCACTGTGCCATTCAAGGAATTAGTTCAAATTTAGTATTCATTAATTTTGTGCTTGTGCACAAGCAACCCTAAACACAATAATTCTAACGTGATTTCACCGAGTGCAACATGTTCCTGGATCAACATCCATGTTGATGCTGTACCAACATTCCAATCAACCAATCAGAATTGAGGGATAAGTTTACAGGAAATGTCAATTTTAGCCTTACAACCAGAGTTACGTGCTTCTACATCCTTGTTATTCAACCATCATTTCCCTCTGATTTTAGGGATAAAATATGGATAGGGTTAGGTCTATATTTTTGAAGAATAATGTTGATCCAGGAACATGTCTTACTTGGCAAAATCATGTTCACCTTCTCTCACGCACTTATGGCCTGGTCACACCAAGATTAATATTTGGATATATATTTTAATTTAAATGAATGCATTCAAACCGACAAAACATTTGCATGCTGCCAATGCAACATTTTTTTTTCTTTTTATAGAATCTTTTTCAATCCAGAAATCTGGGCAACAAGATTAACGTTTTTGGTCACAAGCCCAGAGCTGCTGCTGTTACAGAAAACTACGATTTGGTAGTGCTCTTGAACAAGCTATTTGTTGGGCTTAGCAGGCCTTTTAACCTTTCCGTCCTAACTTTTTAGGACAGACCAGTTTTAGCAGGACAGGCCATTTGCCCTGGTCAGTATAAACTACTGTGAGAACACTATAATAATAAAGGAGATACATCACTTTAAATGAACAACAAATAACCGAAAGAGTCATTCAGTTCTCACAAAATGTGTTCACTTTAGAAAACCTAACCATGCCTAACCTTAAACTCTTTCTGCCCTTAACTGTCATAGGGCGTTAAGCTGGCACAGAACACTTCCACACACACCCTGCCTCCTTCTCCCACAAAGTGCAGGGCCGCCCTGGATCTTCATCGCTATAAGAGGTCAGAGCTGGGCTCAAAGGTCCCATCTTTGTCAGGAGAACTCTAACGGTTTCCTCTCTGGTCTCATCTCATCTCATCTCCATATCCACACACCATGTCTTGCTCTCTCAGTACATCATCCTGCCTCAGTCCCAAGAGCATGGTTTGTAAGTCCATAGTCACTCCGATTCGCTGTGGTACAGTTACTCCTTGCAGACCCAAAGCCTACAGTGTCTATGGCTGTGGTTTTGGAGGAAGCACCCGCACCTCTTCCTCCTGTTATCGCAGAGTTGGTTGCTATCCAAATCTGCAGTGCAAAATCGGTGGAGGAGACGTGTGTTATGGCAAACCGAACAGCGGAGAATTCAGAGTCATGCTCGGGAACTGCGACTCCATCCAGCTGAATGAGAAGTTCACCATGCAGAACCTGAACGACCGTCTGGCATCCTACCTAGAGAAGGTGCGCTCGCTGGAGGCTGCCAATGCCAATTTGGAGAGGCAGATCTGCGAGTACTATGAGAAGAAAGGGCCGATCTGCCAGAAGGACTACAGCGCCTACTGGAACACCATCAATTGCCTGAAGGAAGAGGTACTCCTGGTACTTTTTTAAGGGATGGAATGATGGAAAACATTTATAGTATGCACTACATTAATATATTTTATATCAATGTTCTACGTTTTAGATTAAAGCTGCTACCACCAACAATGCCAACATCCTCCTGCAGATCGACAACTGTAAACTGGCTGCTGATGACTTCAAGATAAAGTTAGTTCTCTCAAATAACATTCCTCTCTAACCATAGCTTGATAGCTTTAGCATCTTAAAAATGAAAATTCTGTCATTAATTACTCACCGTCATGTCGTTCCTAACCCATAAGACCTTTGTTCATCTTCAGAACACAAATTAAGATATTCGTTTGTATATTCTGGTTCATATAAGTAAGGCTGGGCAAAAAATATCTCCGGCTCCTGCATTAGCAGCACCACATGCGTCGTGGTATTCTGTGAATGCACGTCAAAGACTGACACAGAAGAGAAGAAATTAATTGAATAAATAGTTGAATAAATAATAGTTTTTTGTTTTCTTTGTGCACAAAAAGTGTTCTCATAAATTTGTAAAATTACGGTTGAACCACTGATGTCACATGGACCATTTTAATGATGTCCTTACTATAAGGTGACCAGACGTGCCACTTCCCACTTCCAGATGTTGGTTGTTTGCACTGCGCCGACCGATCGTTGTATGACATCAAAGCACCGCGAGAGCAATTCGAAAGCATGGAGCCATCTGCTCTGATCTCTATAGCTCTCACGGTACTTTGATGTCATACAACGATTGATCGGCACAGTGCAAACAACCAACACCTGGTTATTTTAGGCAATTTAGAAATCCTGTGCAGAATGTGTCCACGGGAAGTGGCACGTCTGGTCACCTTACCTTACTACCTCACTACGTCTCTGGGCCTTGAACGTGCTAGTTTCGTTGCTGTCTATGCAGGGTCAGAAAGCTCTCAGATTTCATCAAAAATATCTTCATTTGTGTTCCGAAGGTGAACAAAAGTTTTACGGGTTTGGAACGACATGAGAATGAGTAATTAATGACAGAATTTTCATTTTTGGGTGAACTATCCCTTTAGGAGATTGTGTTTCATACATGAATGGTGAGTTTGTTCGCCTTGCTTTACATCATTTAGATATGAGCATGAGTTAGCAGTGCGTCAGTATGTGGAGGCCGACATCGCTAACCTGCGGTGCTTGCTGGGCCAGATGACCCTGACAAAGGCCGACCTGGAGATAAAGATCAAGAGTCTGCAGGAAGATCTAGCATGTTTGAAGAAGAACCACCAGGAGGTTTGAAGTAGTTTGCCTATCTCAAATAAAATTATGGGTAACTGGTATTTGGGCCATAAGCAAAATGAAGCCTACTATGAAGAGCTTGGTGTGGAATGATTTTTTTTTTGTTTTTATAATTTTAGATAAAAATGCGTTAGTCAAGAATTGATGCTTGAGTCATGTGTGTTTATAGGAAGTGGCAGCACTACTGTGTCAGCTAACAGACAATAAAGTGTGTGTGGAAGTGGATGCTGCTCCTCAGCAAGACCTGAACAAGGTTTTGGAAGAAATCCGTTGTCATTACAAGACCATCATACATCATACAAACATCGCACCGAACAGGAGTGCTGGTTCAAAGAGAAGGTGAGACTTCATCCGCTGATTCTTTGAGTCCTCCAGAGGTGGATGATAATTTGACGTCATATATTTCACCAGACTTCTGAGACTACATCACAGTGCAGTATAACAGTGGTGTGTGTTTATGAATCTCTTTAAGACGGCGCAACTGTGCAAAGATGTGGCCACTAACACAGAGTGCCTAGAAAACTCTAGGTCACAGATCTCAGATTTGCGGCGTACCTTGCAGTGCCTGGAGATCGATCTACAGTCTCAAGTCAGCATGGTGAGGAAATCATCTGTTTGTTAGAATGCACAGGTGCATTAGATGGACTAGCCTGACAAATATAAACATTTTGTGTGATTTGAGCTCAAAGGCTGGAATACACTACACAATTTTTATAATCTAAACAGATTTTAAAACACTAGGTCATCATACATTTGCCAGCTTTGTAAATGGTTACTTATTAATTACTTATGAATTTTCTTTCTGCCTCTTTACCCACACAGAAAGCAGCACTGGAGTGCTCACTGTTGGAAACAAAGGCTAGGTACAGCGCTAGTTTAGCATGTTTCCAGAAACAGATCAACATATATGAGGCAGAGCTTTGTCAGGTGCGCAGTGGCATTGAGCAGCAGGGCAGAGACTATGATACACTCCTGGACATCAAGAGCCGTCTGGAGCAGGAGATCGCCACCTACAGGTGCCTCCTGGAAAAGCAGGACATTAAGTAAGTGTCTCTTTTCATTTAGCGTTGGGTACGTCGTGAAATAGCTGTTGCATTATGTTTTTCTGAAATGACTCCACTAATGCACTAATCTTTTTCCCCTCTTACAGGATTCAAGAACAGGGTAATTCAAATATCTCTTTATGCAGTATATTGTGGTTGTGGGGGTTGTTTGGGTCAGCTTCAGGATGTATGTAATTCATTAATCTCTTTTTCTCTCCCTTTCAGGTGGAGTATTTGTGTGTAGGACACCAGCTGACACAAAGTTCAAATGTGAACAATGTTAAATGTAAACAAAGAATCTAATGGAGGGTCCTTGTAGTGCAATTGTATTAAACACTCTGTAGTGACTAACAACTCACCATTAAAAACTGATAGAGAAACATGTCTTGTATTTCTTATTAAAACAGGAATTTTGGGCATCTGTAAAGAGTGGATTTTGACTGTGATTATGAGTACATTAAACTCTTTAACAACTATTAATATTCTGACTATAAGAGTCATTATGCAAGATTTTGCATAACTTTAACTCTGTAGAACCCATAAATCAATGATAGGACACCACCTGAGATTATGATTTAGATGAATTATAGGCCTAGATATTTTGTTGGTGGTGGTGGACGTTTTTAAAATAAAGTGTAAATGATATTTGCGCATGATTTGAAAATGTTGATAGGTTACAGTAACAGTCTAAGCTTTTAATAACTTATAAGGCAGTTTATTAGTTATGTATTAATACTATTAATAGTATTTACATGTTTAGACACAGTTTACATGTGAGTATAAACAGAACCTTGGAAATATCTTCAGTGTTTCAGAAAAGCCGCACTAAAGTGAAGTTTACATATTTAACATTTTAAAGGGAAATTCACCTAAAAATGAAAATTCTGTCATTATTTACTCACCTTTTGTGGAACATAAGATATTTTGAAGAATGATTGTTGAATGGAGTTGTGGACTGCCACTAACCTGCCACACATGACTATAACAGGTTATGTGTGTTTTTCCAAGTAAAATTAAAATGTTAACTATAAATTAACATATTCCATGGTGTGCCATACCCAAGCCACATATGGCTCTCAGATGTGTGCTGTCATCTGGACCATATACCTAAAAAAATAAAATAAATAGGATAGTCATCCAAAAGAAAATTCCCTCCAATTCTAAAGCCATGGCAAATATGGTGAAGGTTTGGCCCATATGTGCTCAGCCAAGACAAAAGTTCTTGCTATCCGGGTTGGTAATCAAACCGTTTTGGTTACCATAGACTTCCATTGAATGAACAAAAACATTTCTCACATGTTCTCATAGAAAGTTTTACAGGTTTGAACTGACATAACGGAAAGTAAATGAAGACAGAATTTTCATTTTCGGGTGAACTAAGTGTGACAACGCAAATATTTTGACAAGAACATTGCACCTAAAACATTTTAGGGCTACTGAAATAGGTTGAATTCATATACAGCTGATTTTTGACCCCATTAACAAGTTATATGATGCTGGACAAAGATAAAAGTCTCGCTGTATTACATATAAAGTAGGTGTTTGACTTGAAGCAGCGCTGCACAGACCATTCTGTGTATGACATCAAAGTAGTCTACTGCGAGAGCAATTGGGGCATTTTTCTTGCTGTTTTGCTTTATTGTTGTTGTTGTTGTTGTTGTTGAAGCATTGTTGCTGTTGTAACGTTATACAGCTACAGTTGTGTTTCTGGGTTTTAAAGCAGTTTTTTTTATTTACAGCATATTGTTCACTCGGTTCAAATATGGATGAATAACTACATGCAGATGTGTGCTCAACTGCCAGAGCTGTGTAAGATCACTATAAGATCACTACCATGCTGCTTTTGTGGAGGTGTTTTTTTGTTTGATAGGTTTTTAACATTCTAAAAGCTATTTATTCCAAGATACTACAAGCTAGTCAGTGTATTCTGTAGCTGTAATTTATTGTAAGTTGCTTGAGAGGTATTGCAAGTATTACAACAATAATAAATCAGTGCATTGACATAAAAAAGCAAATTTACTTTTGGTACTTAAGTACTTTTAAAAGCAAGTACAGTGTTCAGATTACGCAAATATTTTGCAGGATAGTTTTTTACACTGGCTTTAAATTTAATTGTATTAGTTTGATCACTCTCTCCTTTTTCTATAATTATTCACTGGGCCTGCTCAGTCAAGAGATATTTAATATGTTTACAGTCTATGGTTAAAATATTTATGATTTAAAGTGTGAAACAGCGCCTCCATCTGGTCAATGAATGCAGACACTGTATACGAACAGAAATATCACATAACTTCCAGAGAGAGGCGATATAGTAACAATCATTTGACATGACATACAGTAGTGTCCCTAAAGTTAACAAGTCGCAAAAAGCCATTACTGAAAATATTTTTTTTTATTAAAAAGGTTACAAATTTGAAAGTGACACAATGCCATTATCTTTTAATCATATTATTCATCAAATAAATCTATTTTTGCAGATACAAACGCAAAAGCAGAGCCGGCGCCAGCACTGATGACGGGGCGACTGAGGTAACGAAAGGGGGCGATGACGTAGTGCAAAGTAAAAATAAATAAATAAATAAAAACATTTGTGGCCCATTCATGTATTTGTCGGACCGTAAACAAGCCTGCCCGCGCTACTACTACAACTATTAGAATACTGGGTTCACACACAGATAGTGTTTTGGTCGCGAGACAGGTCAGTGGAAGAGTTTTTTTTGCTTGTTTTTTTTTCAGTGCAGTGTTTTAGAATGATGTATTATGCGTGGAGAAGCTGCTATAAAAGACGAGAGCGCAGCATTCAAATTCAAAGACATCTGTAGCGCATTTACTTTGAAATACAATGGAAAAGTACCGCAGTGGAATGAAGAATGCGTTCTGAGTGAATGACCCTACTAAAAGGTAGCCTACTTAGCAAATACAGATGGCAGAGTATAATAAAACAAAATCGCATCAAATTCGAAAATATGACATCCAGGAAATAACATGTCTTAGGGCAGCAGTTTTACCACAAATACGGGCCGCTGCTGGCCAAATGGGTGCCCTAAGCAGAATTGTATTGTTGTGCCCCCTCCCCAAAATATTATGGAAGTAAAAAAAAAAACTATAGGGGTCAAAGACCTTTAATAAAATATAAAAGTAAACAAATAAATAAATTGTAATTAAATTGAATTATTTACAAATTACAATTACAGTTACCACCTATGGCTATGATTTTATTAATACAGCTGTCAGATCGATTTAATAGTCCAAAGCATTCAGAAATCACACAAAAGGGAGGATCACGTGACCCCTCGACGGTGATGCAGGCTTAGTTTTTCGCTCCGCTCACTTTGCCACATATTTTGCGATCCTGTCCGTGAAATTTGAACCACTCTGCATTAGACCCATCATGAGTACTAAGGCAGACAAAGGAGATCGGAAAAGAGAGATTGAGCAATCGCCAATGAAGAAAAAATTCAGAGATTCAGCCATCTCCAGTGAAGACCTGGACAGTGCTATTGCTAGCCGCATTGAACTAGCATTTAAAGAACACCAAAGCACTTTGAATTCGGTTGTGAACTCGGCAGTAAGAGATGCGATGGACTCTGTGCTGATTCCAGCATTGCGCGAACTGCGTGAGGACATACTAGCGACCAATAAGTCTGTTAAAGAGCTAAGAGAGGAGTTTGAGGCCATAGTTACCAAGACGAAGCAGACACGTGACCGCGTTGATTCTGTACAGGCAGCGGCGCGGGAAGATAAGAGAACAGTCACGGACTTAAAGGATCAGCTGGAGCGACTCACAGAGAAGATGACAGATATGGAGGACAGGTGCAGACGGAACAATGTTAGACTGGGGGGACTCCCAGAAGGGATGGAGGGTCCAGATGCAGCTGGTTTCCTCCGAGCTAATCTTTCAAAGTGGATTCCTTCCTTGAGGGGCCGTGACATTGAGATTGATCGGGCGCATCGCGTGTACTGAGATGGCATGACAGATCAGATATCCTGAAAGGTGCTCGGCAGGCGTATCCAGTGAAGTGCGCACAGAACAATGTCACACTGCTGTTTTTTCCTTACTTTAGTCCGGGTACAGCGATCAGGAGAAAGGCATTTGGTCCGGTTTTGAAGAAGATGACAGCACTTGGTCTCCAGCCCTTCCTCATCTATCCAGCGGTGATTAAGCTACGGCACAAAGGGGAACAGAGAAGCTTCGATTCCCCTCAGAAAGCGGAGGATTTTATCAGCTCCATGTCTCAGCAGAAGTCGTATGCCGCGGCTCTGCGTGGGGGGGACGGGGGAGTTAACAGGAAGTTAAATTTAACAATTGAACACCTTGGTAGTGATGAGAAGGGTAGATTTGTTTTTATCCGATGCAAAATATATAATAATAGGTTAGCATTGGTCTCTATTTATGGTCCGAATGAGACAGACAGTGCATTCCTTACACAGATTTCCAAAACTTTACTTGAGGAGATTGATTACCCTCTAGTGATGGGTGGTGATTTTAATGCTGTCATAAATTCTGCTTTAGATAAGTCTCAATCTGATACAACAGCCAATCCATCCTCTAAATTATTGAATAAATTTATCACTGAGCTCAACTTAATCGATTTATGGAGAATTCAGAATACTAAAGCTAAGGACTTCACTTTTTTTTCTAATAGACACAAGACTTTCTCTAGGATAAACTACATATTTCTCAGCCCATCTTTAATTTCATCTAATTCCTCTATATCTATATTACCAATTTTATTATCTGATCATTCTGCTATGTTGTGCAGTGTTCCTCTTTCCGATGTCAAAGCCAAGTCCCCTAGATGGCGCTTTAACATATCATTATTAAGTAATCAGACTTTTATTACCTCTCTAAAAGAATATGTTAAGGACTTTCTTGAAATTAATATGCCCTCTGATGTGGATCCTCAAATACTGTGGGAAACGACTAAGTGTGCTATACGAGGTTTCTGTATATCTTTCTCGTCTACTCTTGCCAAAGCGAGAACTCACCAGTTTACACAATTAGAAAATAAAATCCAATCATTACAAAATCTACAAAAACAACATTTTACTGAGCAACAGGCTACACAGCTGTCCTCTTTAAAAGAAGAATATGATTTACTTTCACACTCAAAGGCAGAATTTATAGGACTAGACAAAAATATTATTTTGAATCAGAGACCTAGTCATTTATTGGCCCTTAGGTTGAAAGAATGCGAGTCTAAGGCATATATTAGCGCAATAAAATCATCGGATGATCAGGTCACCACGAACCCTGTGGCAATTAATGACATATTTAAAGGTTTTTACACAAATCTGTATAAAGCCGAAACAGATTTTGATGAACCAATTTGTAAGCAGTATTTAGATAAATTGGAACTGCCTCGGATCTCACAGATGGATAAAGAATCTTTGGAGGCCCCATTAAGTTTGGAGGAACTTCACGTCTCTCTAAAAAGCCTTCAAAAGGGCAAATCGCCAGGTCTCCCCCCTGAATTATATTTAGAAATTTGGGATTTGGTAGGGATACTTATGCTTAACTCATTTAATTTTGCAATTGATCATGGGGTATTTCATAGAGATCAAAAAACATCACTGATTTCATTACTTCTTAAAAAAGGGAAAGATCCATTAGATTGTTCCAGCTACAGACTGATTTCGCTTATCCCATGTGATCTAAAAATCTATGCTAAAGTGTTTGCTTCTCGTTTGGAGAAGGTAATTCACAGTCTGATCGAGGAGGACCAAACTGGTTTCATCAAGGGGCGCAATGCATCTGACAATATGCGTCGACTCCTTCATATTCTTGACTTTGCAGACTCCCACCCAACACCTTGTGCGGTCTTTTCACTTGATGCAGAAAAAGCCTTTGACAGGCTAGAGTGGAATTATATGTGGGCAGTTCTGCAATGTTTCGGCTTCGGTGAACACTTCGTTTCTATGATTAAGACATTATACCACTCACCTGCAGCATCAGTCATAACTGGTAATATTATTTCCCCCTCATTCCCTTTACAGCGGGGAACGAGGCAGGGGTGTCCACTTTCCCCCTTATTGTTTTGTCTATCTCTCGAACCCTTAGCACAAGCCATCAGGAAATCTGAAGTATCGATTAAGATTCATGACCATAATCATTATGTTTCATTATACGCTGATGATATTATTCTATTTTTAGACCACTTTGATGTTTCAGTCTCTAGTGTAATTAAGGAATTTGATAATTTTAGTAGCCTATCAGGATATAAAATGAATTGGAGCAAATCTGCTTTAATGCCAATTAACAATGTTAAGGTTAATTTTTCTATTCCCTCATTTATCCCTATTAAGGAATCTTTCATCTATTTGGGTAGATATAATAAATATATAATATATAATAAAATTATTAATTGTATTACAAAACCTCTTTCTATTAAAACTATTTGGAATAGGGAATTATCTGATCTTAATTTATCTGTCGACTGGGAGAGAGTGTGGTCTAATCTCATCTTAACATCTAAAAATCTGGCTCATCGTCTTATTCACTTCAAAGTCATTCATAGAGCATACATAACTCCTTACAAAAGATTTAAAATGAAACTGCAGTCAAATTTGAACTGCCATATATGTAACACTACATCATCGGGCACTTTTCTGCATATGTTTTGGGAATGTCCTGTCGTCATCAGTCTATTGACACATGTAAACCTGGTTTTGTCATTACTGAGACTTGATTGGTCTGTTAACCCAAGTTTATGTCTTCTTAATGATGATTCTGGTCTCTGTATTAGTTCAATGCAAAAGAGAATGTTGTTTGCTGGTTTTACAGCTGTGAAGAAGACAATAATTCAGAACTGGTTTACACCACACACGTGTAGAAAAACATATTGGATCCGTAGCCTCCTGCAAATTGTCTCATGTGAATGTACAATGGCGTGAGTCGGTGGGGCCAGGCCTTCGACCATTGAGGCTTGGCAGTGTTTTTTACTGAATATATGTGATTATTTAAAGGAGTAACTTTTGTGTTCTTGTTGTCCTTCCCTCTCTCCCTCCCTTTTGATTGAACCTTGAGATGTTGAGTATGTGTCTGCTGTTTTGTTCTGTTTTATTTTGGATATTATGTTGTGTTGTTTGTGAAAAAAAATAAAAAAAATAATTGTTGATAACAAAAAAGAAATCACACAAAAGAAAATTAAGCAGCTTTACTACGATAAAACCATGGTTAATTTTTGTAAGGGTTGTGATGTTCACATGTTTTTCTTGAATAAATTATAGAGGCTGTAGCATTTCTATTGCAAAAAGGTGGCCAAAAATAAAAGATTAAGTGGATATTTAATTAAATATTTGGTCGATATTAAAGGACTTGATCGTCCTGTGTAACAGCAGCAATTACCAGGCCTTTGGTGCCCTTTGCATGTTGATGGTGAAATTATTACCGACATTATTAACGTCAACAGCCAAAAAAGTTTCACAGGATTATGAACGTACATGAAAATGATGCACGGGCTTCATCTTGGGCTTTTTCCTTTTTCCTTTCTGGGCCCTGGACTACTGATGTCGTTTCCCGGGCATAGTTTTCGATCATTTATGATAATTTGCATTCAGCCGCATATATGACGTGAGGGCAGGCGCGTGCGCAGATGCGGGAAGGGCGCGTCACATGTGCAGCTACTGCGTTCATTTTTTATCATTATATATAGGCTATCTGTTCATGTTTATATTTTTATTTATGTATATGTATATATTAATATAGAACGAATTTAATTAAAAAAAACCTGCGTACTCTGCTTATAGGGAGCGGCGGTACACCACCACAACCACCAGAAATACTCAATCGTGTCTGTTTTACAATGAAACACAAGCTTATTGCGACCGATTCCCTCACATAACACATTCATTGCGGCCCATTTAACAGATGCATCATTTTAAGTTTAACAAATTGAACAGCATCAAACAATACAGCAAAATAATCAATTAACTACGATAATTTAGCCCTCTATTAAACATAAAAAAATTATTTCATCATACCTTTAGCTTAGTCAGTAGTGCTGCATAATGCCTGCATTTAGTTGAACCGCTTGCACGGGAAGTTTGTGTGTCAGATGTAATTAAAATGCGACTTTGTGAAACAGACTGTCCTAAATGTTTGCTATAGTAGCATATCATGTTAATGCTAGAAAGCCTATTCATTTGGCAACTGTGTTTTTTAAATAAACCATTATATTTCATAAATAAAATCTATTTTCACACTCATCTCGAGTGAGGGGGCGACGCCTGGGGTAGGTGTAGACGTTAATAAAACACAATCTAATAGGTAGACAAATTATTTATTGTTGGTTTCCGGTAGCTGTATCCCTTCTATACACAACCGTGAATATAACACATAATTACTGTATATACACTACTGTAAGGGTAGGTTTAGGGTTGTGGCAGGTGTAGACATTAATAAATCATAATTTAACAGGTTGCATTTTTCGTTGTCAAATTGTACTACCTACTGTTTTAATGGGAGGTAGGAAAATCTGACAGGGTAGCACAAATCGACAGAACACCGGCCCTGCGCAAAAGTCTGGGTCTCGCTGTATCGCTCAGGCTGCGCTGCAGTGTCTATTCTCAGGAGCGATCCCACTACTGATCGACACGGGGGCTTTGACCTGCTCCGTCTCCGACCTGGGCCGGTTCACCCCTCCTTAGACGACCTGGTGGTCCCGAGCTCCCCCAGGAGCACCATATCGATACCGAACTTAGTGCGGACACCCGATCGACATAGTCCACTGCAGCCCAGAAGCCCTGAGCTCAAGCGATCCGCCAGCCTCAGCCTCCCAGTAGCTTGGATTACAGGCGCCGCCACTGAACCCGGCGAGAGCCAAGAGTATCAGCGCTGCTGCTCAACCTGCTGCTCACAGCGCCCTCTAGTGCAACAACACAGAAATTAGTCTTTAAACATATTTGGTATAATGATGCTGAAAATTCAGCTTTGCATCACAGGAATACCTTACATGTTACTTAAAACATATTCGTATAGAAAACAATTATTGTAAATTGCAATAAAATGACACAATATTAGGCCTACTGTATATTTATCAAATAAATGCAGCCTTGGTGAGCATAAGAGACTTCTTTCAAAACCATAAAAATCGTAATTGTTTCAAACTTATGTCTGGCAGTGTAGGCTATATTTACAATAAAACAATTTAAAATGAGCAGAGGCTATTTTGTTCATCTATTGTCAGAATCAGCCAGTAACAGTAACTTGTGTGTTCATACGCTCTTAAAACAAATGTGTTAAAAACAACACAACCTGTGTTATATTTTAACACACCTGTGTGTCTAGTTAAGGACAACACATTTTGTGTTAATTAAATTTGAACACAACCAGTGTGTTATTATTTTTAACACAGGCAGTGTGTTAAAATATTTAACACACTGATGTGTCAAAAATTACACAATTTGTGTCATAGATGTGCTATTCTTAACCAGTTAAAATGAATGCAATACTGAATACTGAATGCAAAAAAACAGAAACATAAAATCAACTGAAATAAAAGAATAAATCTCTGAAGATCTCAGCAGAGGAGGATTAAACAACTCCATAAACAGCATCACCAGCTTCCCTCATTACTAACCAGTTTGTCTAAAAAAATGATTTAGAACAGAGATTTAGATGTTGAGTGTTTCATTTGAACTTACCATTAATGTGATCAGTGTTTGCTTTAGTTGGGCTCTTGACCCTTGACTTTCTAACATTAGTTTTTCTCTGACTGCTGTAAAGCTGTGTTTGCAAAACACATTTGTTATGGCAAAAAACCCCAGAAGAAAACATGATCAGTTGGTTTTGATTGATTGCTAGTGATGAGTTAGTTGTTGTGTAATGTCTTAATTCTCAGATCTCAGCCAGAGTCCAAATGTGTGATTATTTGAGATTAACAAGTAAAAATAAGGTGTGATGTAGATAAAACACAGCTACAATCTGATATTTCGCTGAATTTTAAAAACACTTTGCACCCAAAACATTTTGAACATCTGTATGAGTTAGACGCAAACATTCATCAAGAATCAGCATATGAATCTCAACGATGGTGACAATAAACAAAAAGCTTCATGCTGCAGTGCATTCTGGGTGCACCAATCAAAACTCATTCATGGCTCCCAGAATGCATTGCAACATGAATAAATTAAGCCAATTTTGTTGATTGTCACCATTGTTGAGATTCATATGTTGATTCTCCATGTCTATGTGTGCCATAGACAAAAAAAATTGTGCTTTTTTTAATTGTTTAAATTGTCCAAACACTGTTAAAATTCAACCTACAGAAACAAAGAGCTTCAGTATTCAACATAACAATCAGTGAATCATGATCATCAAAACATGATCATTGTTTTCAGCATCAAGTAGCCAACATCATCTGATCATGTTTTCTCCAGGTTTTTCTTTGCTATAATAATCTGCCCTGTAAACAGAATTATAGCAGAAAAAGAGAGGAACATTTTTTATGTATATATATATGTATTTAAGGGTCGAGAGCCCAACTACAGCAAACTCTGACCACAGTGATGGTGATGGTGAAGTTTTGTGAAATGAAACCAACATCTAAACCTTTGTTAATTCTCATTTAGAACTTTTGTATGACAGAAATAAAGTCAAACTGGTTAGTAATACTGTAAATGAAGCTGGTGATGCTGTTTGAGATTTAATGTGTTTTATTTCAGTTGATTTCATCTGAGGCTGTGACTAAGTCAGTTGTAGTTGTGTTTCTCTTTGTCTCTCTCTGTTTTCTGTTTCTCTTTCCTTCAGTAATTCTGCTTGTTAACTTTCTCATTAAGTTCAGCTCTGCTTCAGTGTTACTTTAACACTCTGTATTGTGGGACCAAACACACTCTGATCAGTGTTAATCCCTGAAGATTCTCCAAATAACGTCCCCAACCCTTCAAAGAACTCCACATCATGACCATCTCGGTAAACATTCTGGGAACGTCATTGACACCGGTGGGACGCTTTGATAATGCTCTGGGAACATTACATTTCTAGCGGGGAAATCCATATACCTGACACGAGTGCATCCACGTCATTTACCAATGAAAAAAACAGGTGTGGATTAGTTTAACAGCTTGTGGAGTGACATAGGCAGAAATGTGATTGGATGATAGTTAACACATATTGTGTTGGACACACTGTGTTGTTTTTCTCTCTCTCTCTCTTTCTTTTTACACATGATCAACTTAAAATTACACAAAATGTGTTAAAATGGCCATAACACACAAAATGTGTTAATATTTAATACATCCGTTTTTAGAGTGTTGCCACAGTCCTCCTCTGCAGAGTACATCACTGTCAGACAGTCTCTGGGAAGTTTTATAGTTTTAGAATATTTTAAATCCTAATGTTAATATTTCCTGGTCACAAGCATGATATCTCAACACCATCTTCCAATTTCTGAGGAAATTGTTTGAAATATTTAGATCATTTTATTCTCCTGAAGCAGGTTCCATTAGCATCTAGCATCAACAGAAAAACAAAACAAAATGGCTTCTACTTGAACTCCATTTGTTTTGTGAAAGAAATGCCAAATTTGTCAACACCATCAGATGTCACCACCGTCAGATTTTGTGTCAAGTCAAGTCAAGTCAAGTCACCTTTATTTATATAGCGCTTTTAACAATACAGATTGTGTCAAAGCACTTAACAGTATCAAGTTGAGGATAGAGTGTCAGTAATGTATAATAATAAGATTAAACACTCAATTTTCAGTTAAAGGCATTTCATTATTGAATTCAAAGATGTCATTGTCTAGCTAAGTTTAGTATAAATAATATCTATGAAATTAAATTGACGATAATCGCTAGAAATTAAGTGTCAGCCAGAGGCGACAGCGGCAAGGAACCAAACTCCCTCTGTGACAGAGTACCTTGGGAGAAACCAGGCTCAGTCAGTTCTCCTCTGGCCAGGATATTATTTTTTATTTATTGTTTTAATTAAGACTTTAAATGTATTATATTTCTATTTTAATATTGTTGCAATTTCTAACAATAATAGTATTATGTAGTTAGGTATTATATTTTTATTTATTTTATTTTTTGTTTTATTGTATTTTAAGTCGAGGTCTTCACTGGGATTATGTCTCATCCATCCGCCGACAATCTGGGCCGCAGTCATCATCTGCCAATCCACCATCTGATACTGAGAAACAGAATAAGATAGAAACAGACTAATATTAGCGTAGATCCATATTTTTACGATGTACATCATTATGAAGTGTTAGGTTCGGTTGATCTAATTAATGCAGCCTAACAATCCTTTAACGGATTTGAATAATAGAATTATTATGTGTACGCCAGGTTAAAGAGATGGTCTTTAATCTAGATTTAAACTGACAGAGTCTGCCTCCCGAACAGTGTTTGGTAGATTGTTCCAGAGTTTGGGCGCTAAATAGGAAAAAGATCTGCCGTCCGCAGTTGATTTTGATATTCTAGGTATTATCAAACGGCCAGAGTTTTGAGAACGCAGTGGACGTGAAGGACTATAATGCGATAAGAGCTCGCTCAAGTACTGAGGAGCTAAACCATTCAGGGCTTTATAAGTAATTAACAAGATTTTAAAATCTATACTATTAGTAGCCAGTGCAGTGTTGACAGAACTGGCTAATGTGCTCATACTTCCTGGTTCTAGTAAGAACTCTAGTTCTTTATATTTTGTGTTCCAATAATATATCAAAATACTTAAATGTGAATCTTGAATAAAAGCTGCTTTATAAACTATAAAATACTCACTGTTTGTTGTTTGTTTTAATACAGTAATTGATTGATTCAATGTATTTGATAGTTAAAAAGACTACAAATTCAGGTTTTCGTCACCACCGTCAGATTAATATTTTGATAAGATTTCATTATGATATTTTATATTTGTTGAGGAATTGTTGGTCACATGTGAAAGTGTAATCTGTCTGCTAACATGAGAATGTGTTTTGAAATGTTAAAAACATCTTGAATGCTGTTAAAGATAAAGTTGAAATTATATTACACAGTCCAAGGTAAAAAGCAGATTTTGTTAAAAAAAGAGAAAAGTTGGGAGGTTGTATCAAAGCATAGCTCAGTAGCTTAGTACATATAAGATACATAAATGTAGTTTCATTTGTCTGAATACAAGGTTTTATTTTTTTCAATTTTGCACCCTGTTTTGTCCTACTTCTCAAGAATAATTGATTTACAACAGTAACCACTGTAATATGTAAAACATTTAAAATAATAATAATAATAAAACATTAAAATAAATAAACAGATAATGCAGAACTACATACATTTTCTTTTTTGCCTTGATGTTCCTTACACCCTTTGAAGCTTCAAGATACTGAAAAAGCTCAAACTCAAAGTGTAGAAAATTTGCTACACTTGTGGTCTGTGCACTTGACAACTTGTCTACTTGATGTGAGACATGCATTTCCTGTATTTGGCCCAAGTGTTCAAATGAGCATGAAGACCACAAGTGTGAGTAGAACTTCTGATTAGCCAACAGGAGAAATCTGTAGTGTTATTTGCAGAGCTTTATTTACACGTTAATTTTCAGTATTATCATTGCACTTTTATATAAACGTCTGTAGTAGTTTGTTTCTATGTAACAGAAGACCTCATTTATTGTGGTGCTACTAATTAAGTGATAAAAATCAGTTGCGAATGTTTTACAAACTAAAAACATACTCATCTCTACACTGAGCAACACACATTTACTACTATATTATATGTAATATCTAATTAATTTAACTCATACTGGAAATTTCATAATATCTTGTGCTTTCGGCCCACATGAGTACCAGAAAATGATGAATGAATGGATACACTTTTCGCCTCAAATACTGTCCCCAAAATGGTATTAAAGATTGCATGGATTTAGTGTATTTTAAACACTGGGTCACAGAGCTTTGGCATTTTTCAGGCTTGTGAAAATTTTGTACACTTCCTTCCTGTAGCATGCATGCACTCTCCAGTGTCCAACACCACAAGTGTTGGTATTGGGATAGGCCCAATGGTAAATGTTTGTAGGTGGGTAAACTACCCAGTTCATAATTATTAATTACATTAAGTTGGATGCTAACTGACGCTCCAGGGTAGTTACTAAGCAATGTAAAATAACTATTGCCTGTAAGCATTTGGACTATTTGTCTTAAGTAGGAGTTTCATATCAAATATGATTTAAAAGTGTGTTGTTTACATGAACCGGAAGCAAGCGCATGCATCGTAATACTCTCCACAATGGTGGCGTGCTGCAGCAGATAGGATGAGGAGGAGAAGAATTGTTGAATTAAGTCATTATTTTTGTTGTCTTTGCACACTAAAAGTATTTTTGTAGCTTCATAATATTACGTTTGAACCACTGATGTCACGTGGACTATTCCATCGATGTCCTTACTACGTTTCTGGACCTGGGAACATTTCAGTTGCTTTGCTGTCTATGCAGGGTCAGAGAGCTCTCAGATTTAATTAAAAATATCTTAATTTGTTTTCTGAAGATGAACAAAGGTCTTACGGGTTTGGAACAACATGGCGATGAGTAATTAACGACTGAATATTCATTTTTTGGGGTGAACTAATGCTTTAATATACATGGCTCAAATTCAGCTCTGGGACAACAGAGATATTGGCCACAGGAGATGTGTCTGTTTAGCAGTTTATGTTCATTACATGACATAAAATTTAACCAATCAATATCCTCAAATCTAATCCAAAAACTGCAGAAGTCCGGACTATAGGTGCTGCATAAAGCAAACCAGTGTCTCGCTAGCAAAGTTTTGATGGATGACGATTGCAATTGTAGCACGCCCACTTTCCAGATGGCAGTACTGCAGTGAAATCTATGTCACAGAAATAATGAGACGGTCAAAGTTGCGTTGTTTTTCAAAGTTGAGCCACTCTAGTAATGACTTTATTACAGTCATATATCACAATTCTTGTAACTTCATGAATATCTCTATTCAGCAATAATAATTCTTGAAGTCTTTACATGTGATCCAGCAAAATCAATAAACAGTGTTTTCTGCATAACCAAACCCTTGATTTGGCTCTTTCTTTATGTTTTCATTTTTTATACAGTACATTCTTAAAACATATTACTGGAATCAATTTAATACATAGTCCACGTACAATGACATAACCATAACAGACTATTTTTATTTGCTTCATAAGAACTAAGCATTTGACCAAGCGTCCTTATAAACATTAAACATATTAAGCAAGGTACTATTCATCTGAACTGAATACTTGAGCTAGCTCTCTGTAATACAAAATAAACACTTAAATTTGATGAGTATAACAAACATTTTTAAACCAATACTGTAAATCATACAAAACTATATCATTAGTAGTACCACTTGATCCCCATATATAAACAGCATTTTTCATTGCTTTAGTGGATTTGCTCTCATCCACTGGGGGCTTGGTTTTGGGCTGGGCCTTCATGATTTTAGGGCTCCACACAAAGCCAGAGCTTTCCCTATCCTATGTTTTTTTTTGCTTTGTTCTTCTGTAGACATGGCGTCATCTCAAGAAGTATCTCGCTACACACGAAACCACTGAAACTGACTCAAAACAATGTAGTATACATGCCAGACCAGTATGTGGCACTGTAATTCTGCCACAGAGATACAATAAAAACAGATAAGAAGACTTGGAGCATGCGCATAAACCTTACGCACTGTACACAAACCCAACACAACAACAAGAAAAGGTATAAAGTTAGTAAAGCTAATAGGCTCAGTAGGTTCTGTAACACAAGCATGTAGTCCACCATTGTTGTTGCTGTTATGTGACGTAGCGTTGTCTGATTAGAGTCGAGACGTGGGGTGATGACATCAACGTATCACAAAATATACGGATTGGCTATACACATGAAAACGCAAAGGTGTCATGTTCAGATCTATCCTGTGGGACCCGGTTTAAAAAAAATTGAACGTGAGCAAGAATGTCATACATAACACATAGCCCATTTGTTGCATTTATTACTCAATTCTTGCAGACTCAGATCACCTTTCTTTCTTCAGATCGCCACTGCCCTCCACCCAGCCCTCACACATCTGGACAAAAACTTTTCTCACAATCATCACAATCACAAGAAACACAATCATCCCTCAACAGCTCATTCATAAACTGGTCCAGCTGGGGCTCAACACGTCGCTGTGCAACTGGCTGTTGGACTTTCTGACCGGGAGACCTCAGGCAGTACGGGTCGGCAGTAACACATCCAGCCCCCTCCTCTTCACTCTGCTGACCCATGACTGCAAACCATGATAATAATAATAATAAAATGTTTAACTGCAAATATGTAATCTTGCTGATAAATAAAAAGTACTGACCTGGAATGAACCTGTTCAGATGCAAGTGAAATGATTCAAGAGATGTGGACCCTCTTGCACATCTGTAGTTTGGCAAGACAATGCCCTCCTTGGTAGTGGTGCCAGTTACAGTATACAGGAGGACACCTGGTTCATCCTGAATGCATTTCACATGCTTCATCTGGGTTTGCCATATGTTCTGCATTCTCTCGTGGTCCAAGAGAGGGACACCAAGATAGTCTCTGCCCTTTACCCCCATGAGCTCATTAAGAAGCTGTTCAATCGTTATGATCGTCTGCTGCTCCCCTCTTGTCCGCCTCCTGCAGTGCAACGCCAGTTCCTCCTTGGATATCTGCTGGTCACGCAGCTTGACAGTCTGGACATAAAGATGGGGTAAAGAGGATGTGCATCCTTTGTACACCCAGATGCCAGTCGCCGCATGAATTGGTATATGTCAAGCTTTACAACCAGGTCTGGCCACCCACCAAATCTTTGTTTTAGTTTTGTCTGTCCTGTGCCCTCTCGACAACATTCACAGTCAACATAGAGAAGCTGAGGAGGAGCCACACCAGCATTGCTGTACCTGCGGATGAGATCAGCAGCCATGGTGTCAAGTGCAGGACCCTCCTGAGCAGTCAGGACACTGATGAGGATTTGGCCCACCTCATTGCTCACAGATGTAAGCCACAAGGCGGTCCCCTTGGCAAGGCCTGATAGCTTCTTGGTGATCTGTGATCACACAGAAAAGACAGTGAATGCCTAAAGCCCAAATAAACTGTTTCCTTTATATGTAAAATACTGAAATAATACTGTTGTTGTTTTTTTATATACAAAGCATTAATTTCATTTTTTGTGTCTTTTCTGCTAATGTTGTATTTTAGACTTTTGTTTGTGAGGTAGGATTTTACAGTGGTAAGAGTTAAAAATATTTACCTTTTTTTGTGGAATCCATTGTTAATATATTGCCAAAGGTGGATGTTATGCTGGCTTTTATTTGATCCATTCTGCTTAAGATGTCTCGGCCATAAACAGCCAGCATCCACCGGTGGGAAGTAGGGGTGGGCGATATGACCAAAATCTTATATCACGATATAACTAATTCTATATCACAATAACGATATATATCAAGGTATAGTTATATATATATTTTTTTTAAATCTTTGATACCATATGATTTTCATAATCCTTGTCACCAATGTCAATATCAAACTAATAGAAATATAATACAATATAAAAAATACAATATAAAACAAAAAAGGCGTGTAAGAACATGCCTTTGTGTGTGTGTGTGTGTGTGTATTGTATTGTGTAATGTGTATTGATGTGAATTTATGTTAGACAGTAAATGCTATTGGATGCAAAAAAAAAATTGGAAGAAATCCCAACAATATAGTGAAGCCTAAAAAGAAAGAAAAGTTCACTGAAGATAAACAGCCAGTGATTAAATAAGGATAAGAAACTAATTGCAAGCAATAGGGCAAAAACCTACATAAATAAGAAACGCTACATACATTATGTAAATTAATTAGTCTTTATTGTGTTAATTAGATTAAATTAACACGTGCATTATGTATAGATTCTATACATAGCTATATATAAATATATCATTATTATTATTTAATTTATTCTTATTAAAGTTACAGAAGTGATATAGTCAAGAGCAGTGAGAGATTTTCTCTCACTGTTGTTTGATTAATGGCAGACAGGACGAATATTGGACAGCTTCCCCTTTAAGACCGAAGTCCGGATACAATATACTGTTACATAGGCTATGCGTTTTTTTTCAGCTGTTTATTCTCTCTTCAGACCTAAATCACTGTGTTTATGAGGATACTTGCAAAGACGGGGATTCTTATGCATATAGTTGTGCTTATGTAATCGTTTAAGTCCAATAAAGCGGCAAAAAAAGCGCGCTCCTCTCTCACTGAAACAGAGACGGCGCACACATAGCTCTGTTGTTTGTGTTTCAACGGCTTAAAATCGGTTGTTTTAACCTGTTAACCAGCACCCCCCATATTGGGAAGCACAGCTGAAAACGACTAACTTAAAATGGTAACAGCTCCTGATTTCAGTGTGCCACACACACAATTTTGGTGTCTTTGGAAAGAAGACCCTTTGGGCTTTACTATCCATCATCCAGAGTTGATAATGCTCAAAAATATAAAAAGTTATAAACACTGAAGTGCCTTGATAAAAATTGTACCACACTGATTTTTTTTTAATTTCATATAAAAATTACATGAAATCAGTCCTGAAGCAATCCAGAAAAGTAATGGGTTGAAAGTCACATGTCTCATGAGTTTATATTTCAAATCTGAAGAAGATGAAGAATGAGATTCATGCAGCCATTTTTCTAGCCCCCCCCCCACTGCACTGCCACTGCAGTTTTTCAATTATAAAACAGTAGACAGAATCTTAGACATCGTATAAGTGATTTATTTGATCACTAGAAAAATAATAAAATAAAAAAAATTTGAGTGATGAAAAACAAACTTAAGTACATACTGATTTCCTGACATACAGATAGATGCTCATACATTAGTAATCACATGCTGACGATCATTCATACAGATGCTAATCATAAGATGGCCGCCCAATATAGTCAATAATCACATTATAATGTCCTTTTATATAGACTGCATTCACACTGATATCTGTGAACAGTCAGTAATTACATGCTGATTATCAGCCATAGAGATGTTAATCATACAGATACAGGCACATTCTGCACAAAACACGCAAACATATATGAAAACTGCTGAAGAAGAATAAAAAGAAAGGTTTATTTGTGCAAAAAAGATCGATAAGTTACGCCCCCATCAGATGACAGGTGCGTCACAGCGTGCGTCACGCGCCGTCGCGAGGGAGCGCCAGAATTCAAATAAACAATCTTCCGTTTATCTTTGACTTTTTTTTTTTTTTGGATGATCTCGTTCTGTTTGGGACATTGCCTGCTATAAAATCATGCTGTTTTTTGAGCGTAATTTGTTCCATAACGGACACAAACAATAACTCTCCCTCAAGAGATGAGACGTAAACAAATGAATAACGATCCAAATTACAACGTTGTTGTTTCTTTGGACTAAAAGTGCTCGATGGGATGTTGTTCAGTGGACCCTTATCTCTCAAATGAAACCGGGATTTACAGCAGTGGATACGTTTGAGAGTCGTTATCAGGATGAATGTGGTATGTACTGCGGTTTTGATGTGTACTGCTTACACACATTTAGCAAATACATTCCTTTATAAGCTTTCTATTGAGAAACAGCGATCTGTCGTCGATGCTTGAGGCTTAGACCTTCAAAATTATATATAGTTTGTCAAGATTAATTTTGTCCTGTTTTACTTTATCTGTTTGAAAACAATGACGTGTGCAAACAAAGAGCTTTCAGTGCGCCGGCGTCCTGGGGCCCATTTCAGAAACCAGGTTAAGTGAAATCTCTGAGTATGTTAACCCTGAAATGAAGGAAACTCTGGGTTTTCTGTTTCAAAATGGGAGGTTTGTCAAACCCGGGAAAGCAGGGTAAGTCAAGCCCGTTTCAGAAAGAGAGGTAACTTATACTCAGAGTCGGTTACCGTGGTAACTTACTCTGTGAACCTAACCTGGTCGGGAGCAGGTTTTCTTCGGTAAACCCAGAGTTTCTATCCATCTCCTCCCCTTTTTAAAGTGAGAATTTTTGTCTTATTTCAAGTACAAAGATTTAAAAATTCTTAAGTTAAGATGCATTTTCTATAGATAAAAAAATTATCTAGATATTTAGTCTTGTTAAAATATAAAAGTGCTCTCCATAGGGTAAGAAAAATAATCTTAATGCAAACGGAAACAAGAATGGACTATTTTTAATTTATTACCGCTTTGCCAGATAATTTGCAAAATAAAATAAAAAATCACTTGAATTCGTTTTTTTTTCCTTCATGGAAACAAGACTAAATACTGTATATTATTTATTTATTATATTTTTTTTACATCGTATTCATGTGCATATTTATTTGAGCGGTCCCATTTTAAACGGTAGTTTTCTTTAAAACATCGGAGATTATTATTTATCACATTATAAATCCTGTATGCAGATTTTAAGGAAAGTGTGCATCCCTCACACTCATTCTGAAAATTATTTCTTGGGCACAAATCCGTCAAAGAGGAGTATCACAAGACTAGGTCAGTGGTGTAGAAATCGGTTTAAATGAGGCTAATCTGATAAATGAAGTTCACTTGATAACATCTTTCTATGACATCTGGAAGTAACCCAATAATCAGAATTTCCTTCAGGATCTCCAGTGTTGTTGGATGCATTGATGACAAGAATATCCCCATCATCGCACCTTCTGAAAATGAAACTGATTACTGTATGGAATGGAAGGATGCCAGATGGAGGGGTAGTACGAGCCGTTCCCACCAACACAGCTGTTAAATAAACTAATTATTCACAATTTTTTGGTCATCTTTATTTCCTAATACAAAAGCAAAAGTTATTATTTTTACTTTTGGATTTGAGAAATCTTCCAATACTTGGCCATCTCCTCTTCATCTGTCAGTGGTGCTGGTGCTTGCTGTCTATAAGTCAGTAGTTAATTTTATTACTCTAATTAAGAAATGTATGATTATAATTATGTGAATTTATTTAATAATTATTAGAAATATTTAATTATGTGAAAAGAGTGTTAGACTATGTGGAAACAGCTGCAGCACGTTGAAATAGACATTGAATGATATTTAATGTCAAATGTTTGTAAAGTCATTTAGCCCACAGCCATGAACCTTTAATGTTCAAAGCTTTACCTTGATTGAATTGTGTTTTTATACTTCATTTTTAGCTGCTGCCACGTTCTTGTTTCTTCGTTGTCTTTTTCCTTTTTTTCTTTCTTTTTTTTGGTGGCCATGGGATACCATTAAAACAAATATTATTTCAATAATTTTCAGTTTTCACCTCTGATATTATAACAGTTATTAAGTTATTGACAGTTATTAAGAATTAAAGTTACGCATTGACGGAAGTATGCGTGCTGACGTCTTTTTGGCGGGAGCTGTTGCCATGGTGAATCGTAATTTCGGAGCTCCACTGATCATGACTTTTCATAGTCGTGGTGCATGCACTAAACTCAGAGTCAACCTACTTAGAGTTGAGTAAACTAACACAATTCAGCTGTTCTGTAATCGAAAACTCTGAGTTTCCCATCTCAGAGTAAGTCAACTCTGAGTTCAAGTTTAAACTCAGAGTTGGTTGAACCTCCTTACTGAAACGGGCCCCTGGTGCATGTTAACAGGTTAAAACTGCAGTGCTTAAAACGCGTGTCCATACTACAGATGTAGTCCCTCGTTTAGGAACGAGCTCCTCGTTTTGTCCTGGCTGATAGTGCTCCTGCTCGGAGCCACCTGCTTCTCTCTCCCCTTCACGCCCCGTGGTGGCGCGTAAAGATCGCAGTCATCCAAATGATGAAAAAATATGAGCGTAAACAATGTATTTTGCGACACCACGAAATAAACGATAGAGCATAATATGAAACGATAGACTTTTTATTTTGTCCATCCGATATATATCGTCATATCGCACAGCCCTAGTGGGAAGGAACAGCCACTGGCTTAGGAGGGTCCTGGAACTTGATAGGGTGCAGGCTTGGCTGAACGAAGACTGAGCATGCGCCAAGGTAGCGACAAACACACTTAAGCCACTCCTCGCTGTGATTTTCCCTCAGCTGCCTGACCAACCGACTGGGGCTATTACCCAGGTTCCTCTCCCTCAGAAAACGGATCACCCGTATGTCACAGGCATATCTGTATTAAGAAACAAAGTGAAAAAGAGACCAAAAAAAAAAAAGGCAAACATTAAAACAAGCTCATTTATAGTGTGTTTGAATGACAAACATTTGTGACACAGACTAAATAATTTCAGTATACTCACCTTCATGTCAGGATCAGTCGGAACTCCATTCTGTGTGCCAAATCCAGCTGGTCCAAGATGGTCTTGCTGGTGGAAATGTAACTCATTTTACAACCAGCTGAACTGCACCAGAGAGTCTCCATGATCATCAGGTAGTACCTATCCACATCCAAAACATGGCGGGCTCTCTTGTGGGCTCCATAACCTTTGAGCTGTTTTCCACACACAGGACAGGACAGCCTGACCCGCCAAAGTTGGTATGGCATCCACAAGAGAAGCCGATGTGTAAAAAAACGCTCTGGAGCGGGGGCCTGATGATAAATGAGCGCTGGCTCCGGTGGATCATACCACAGCTTCAGGTCAGCGCGCAGCTGCTTGTTCTTCCACAGAGCAGATGAAATCCACTTCTGATCCTGAGGTGGTATGGTCCCCATCAGCTTTGCAGGCAGCCAACCAGGCTCTGAACCAGGAGCAGTGGTTCAGCAGTGGGGTGAGCTGAGCGACCAACCACAGATGGAGAAGCAGAGGTGACAAAAAAAAGAGGTGGCAGATGCAGAGGTTATAGGGGCAAGAGGAGCAGAGGAGGTACCAGAGGAGGAGGCGGCAGCAGCTAACATTACCTTTATAAATAAAAAAGGCAAAAATATGTATATACATGATTGCAAGTCACACATAAAGTATGCTTATTTGAAGTTAAGTATCATTGTGAAGAAAACCACTTAATTTAAGAGTTTCTCACAGCTCTAGCAGCTACAGATGGTATCGAGGAGGTGGTTGTGGACACAGGAGAGGGAGGAGGAGACAGAGGCGAGACAGTCTGAATGTCAATCTCCTGGCTGCGGCCTTCCAGCTCCCTTGGCTGCAGGAGGGCAGAACAGGACGCCACCGAGCTTCAGACACAAAAATCCAGCTGAAGGATGAGGTGGCAAAAAGGAGCCCGACGGCAAAAGTCTGCCGTGACCCGGATTCGAACCGGGGTTGCTGCGGCCACAACGCAGAGTACTAACCACTATACGATCACGGCGCACCACTGTCCCACGACTGCAAAAAGGGCCAGCGGCGTGTTTGACCGATGCAGAGAGGGAGCAGAAAAGCATGCTAGGGACGTGAGAAAAAGGAACAGAGGCTTCTTCTCGGCATGCAGGCGAACAGCGTAGTCGGCAGGATTCGAACCTGCGCGGGGAGACCCCAATGGATTTCTAGTCCATCGCCTTAACCACTCGGCCACGACTACGATAACCTGGATGTCCCAACGACGAGAAAGCAGGCTGCTATGCCTAACCCCGTGGAGCGGAGTTTTTCAGTGCTAACCCTGGGGTCCCACAGCACTGCACATTTCCTAGGTCTCTCTTATCCCACTCACTCAGTTCACTTCATGAGCGCTCTTTCCTAGCTAGCTGACCATCAGACTCAGGGACCGTATTGACGAAAATCTTCTTCAGAAATATGTTAAGTAATTTCTTCAAATAAATTCCACTGAGTTCGTAAGAATGTTCTTAAGTGCAGTTCTTGAAAAATACTTACTAAGTTCTCAAATATGTTCTTAAGAACATTTCAATTTTTTTCTTGAGAAAAAAATGACAGTCTTTATCCGACTCAATACATGACTGAAGACACACTGATAAATTCACACTTAAAGGATTGTCTATTTGCACTTCCTGCAGATTACCCTAATAATTATAATTAGACGCACGCACTATTTTCGTCGCTACCAGATTGACTGGCGCTCGGCTTCATGTTTTTAACGCGCCGTGTTTTTGAAAAGTTATTTTTAAAAAGCCTGTCTCAATTTGCAGCGATCACTTTCGTTCATTTTTGTGTTGTGTTTTTGCACTCTCTTCCGAGTGAACGCTTCCGGTATGTGTGTCCGCGCTGCTACAGTAATACTATGTATTACATGCCGCCCAGCCAAAGCTCATTTGCCACACACGCTACGGGATGAAGGCCACAAGGAATTACGGCACAGAGAGCGAAAGCAAAAGGTCTTGGAAGACACAATTATCGGCACAGGAAGCTAAAGCAAAAGGGCCAACCCTGCCCGTAGTCGGCAGGGTTCGAACCCAAAGGACTTCGAGTACATCGCCTTAAACACTCGGCCTTCCCAACACATCTCATTCTGTAGAGAAGGGTTTTTCAGTGCTGACCCTGGGCTCCCACAGCACTGCAAGTTTCCTAGGTCTCTGTTATCTGTGAGTCAAAGACAGAGTAACAACATGAAAGCCTTCCGCCCAAACAGGGACTTGAACCCTGGACCCTCAGATTAAAAGTCTGATGCTCTACCGACTGAGCTATCCGGGCTCTTGAGCAAAGCAGGTCTGTTACGTTTTATATAACAACAGAGTCCACACAAACCGCCCCGCAGAAGCTCATAAAGAATTACGGCACATAGAGCAAAGGCCTTGGAAGGAACAATTATCAGCACAGAAAACTAAAGTGAGAGAGCAAACGCCACCCGTAGTCGGCAGGGTTCGAACCTGCGCGGGGAGACCCCAATGGATTTCAAGTCCATCGCCTTAACCTCTCGGCCACGACTACTCCTGGCTGCGGCCTTCCAGCTCCCTTGGCTGCAGGAGGGCAGAACAGGACGCCACCGAGCTTCAGACACAAAAATCCAGCTGAAGGATGAGGTGGCAAAAAGGAGCCCGACGGCAAAAGTCTGCCGTGACCCGGATTCGAACCGGGGTTGCTGCGGCCACAACGCAGAGTACTAACCACTATACGATCACGGCGCACCACTGTCCCACGACTGCAAAAAGGGCCAGCGGCGTGTTTGACCGATGCAGAGAGGGAGCGGAAAAGCATGCTAGGGACGTGAGAAAAAGGAAATGAGGCTTCTTCTCGGCATGCAGGCGAACAGCGTAGTCGGCAGGATTCGAACCTGCGCGGGGAGACCCCAATGGATTTTTAGTCCATCGCCTTAACCACTCGGCCACGACTACGATAACCTGGATGTCCCAACGACGAGAAAGCAGGCTGCTATGCCTAACCCCGTGGAGCGGAGTTTTTCAGTGCTAACCCTGGGGTCCCACAGCACTGCACATTTCCTAGGTCTCTCTTATCCCACTCACTCAGTTCACTTCATGAGCGCTCTTTCCTAGCTAGCTGACCATCAGACTCAGGGACCGTATTGACGAAAATCTTCTTCAGAAGTATGTTAAGTAATTTCTTCAAATAAATTCCACTGAGTTCGTAAGAATGTTCTTAAGTGCAGTTCTTGAAAAATACTTACTAAGTTCTCAAATATGTTCTTAAGAACATTTCAATTTTTTTCTTGAGAAAAAAATGACAGTCTTTATCCGACTCAATACATGACTGAAGACACACTGATAAATTCACACTTAAAGGATTGTCTATTTGCACTTCCTGCAGATTACCCTAATAATTATAATTAGACGCACGCACTATTTTCGTCGCTACCAGATTGACTGGCGCTCGGCTTCGTGTTTTTAACGCGCCGTGTTTTTGAAAAGTTATTTTTAAAAAGCCTGTCTCAATTTGCAGCGATCACTTTCGTTCATTTTTGTGTTGTGTTTTTGCACTCTCTTCCGAGTGAACGCTTCCGGTATGTGTGTCCGCGCTGCTACAGTAATACTATGTATTACATGCCGCCCAGCCAAAGCTCATTTGCCACACACGCTACGGGATGAAGGCCACAAGGAATTACGGCACAGAGAGCGAAAGCAAAAGGTCTTGGAAGACACAATTATCGGCACAGGAAGCTAAAGCAAAAGGGCCAACCCTGCCCGTAGTCGGCAGGGTTCGAACCCAAAGGACTTCGAGTACATCGCCTTAAACACTCGGCCTTCCCAACACATCTCATTCTGTAGAGAAGGGTTTTTCAGTGCTGACCCTGGGCTCCCACAGCACTGCAAGTTTCCTAGGTCTCTGTTATCTGTGAGTCAAAGACAGAGTAACAACATGAAAGCCTCTCGCCCGAACAGGGACTTGAACCCTGGACCCTCAGATTAAAAGTCTGATGCTCTACCGACTGAGCTATCCGGGCTCTTGAGCAAAGCAGGTCTGTTACGTTTTATATAACAACAGAGTCCACACAAAACGCCCCGCAGAAGCTCATAAAGAATTACGGCACATAGCGCAAAGGCCTTGGAAGGAACAATTATCAGCACAGAAAACTAAAGTGAGAGAGCAAACGCCACCCGTAGTCGGCAGGGTTCGAACCTGCGCGGGGAGACCCCAATGGATTTCAAGTCCATCGCCTTAACCTCTCGGCCAAAAACAGGGCAAAAGGGACTGCTACAAGGGGGAAAGAAAGGGAAAAGGGAGGGGGGAAAGGGGGGAAAGAAAGAAAAGGAAAGAGAAAAAATTAAATATCCATCACACTTCATGAACCCTCACAAAGGATTTAAGAAAAGGGTTTGATTGATTTTTGACTTTAAAATTTATAATAATAATAATAATAAATATATATATATAAAAAAAAAAATACTGATCTGACAAACACACCACACACTCTTGCCAGGACTTGCACCTGGAATCTTCCACCCAAAGGATGAATGTGTTACTATTACACCACAAGAGTTGTGTCTTTCTTTTTTACAAACACTGCAAATTAAGAACTGCAAACAGCAATTAAAAATAAAATATGTGTTACTATTACACCACAAGAGTTGTGTCTTTTTTACAAACACTGCAAATTAAGAACTGCAAACAGCAATTAAAAATAAAATATGTGTTACTATTATACCACAAGAGTTGTGTCTTTCTTTTTTACAAATTAAGCACTGCAAACAGCAATTAAAAACAAAATGTTCACAGCACAACACACACACAGCACAGCAAACACACTTAAAAACTGAAAACTAAAAAAACAAACAAACAACTATATAAAAATCTAACTACTGTATACTCTTAATAAAAAAAAAAAAAAATCAAAGACCTCCCAGTACATTCTCCCTCCACTGTGCAACAGAGAGGCCTGAGGCTGGACAATACCACTGGCCCTTCAGCTGAGTGTGGCCAGTTGTCTTATTTTTTGCCAGCCCACACTGTTTGCAGATATAGCGATATAAATCCTTTGCTAGTCGTTTCCGTGGTGGTTCACCCCTAGCCACTCGCTCCTCATCCTCTTGGGCAGCTTTCTGCCTTCTCCATGTGCGCTGCCTGGGCTGAGTAGAGGGACAAGTTTGTGGTGGCAGGTTATCAGGCGGCTGGAACTGGGGATGCGGCTGGAATTGGGGAGGCGGCTGGAATTGGGGAGGCGGCTGGAACTGGGGATGCGGCTGGAATTGGGGAGGGGGCATAAACTGGGTAGAACGAGGCACTGTTAGACCTGGTGGGTAGATGGGAAAGGGTGGGTAGGACCCAGGGGGGAATGCAAAGTGTGGTGCTGGTGGGTATATGGGAAATGCCGAGTAAGATCCAGGAGGAGGGGTGGGCAGTGGGCACCTGTTGGAGATACGCTTACGAATTAAGGCCTCTCCCTCCTGATTTGCTGGCTCCTCAAATACCATGGCCTCATGCCCATGCTGTGCAGGAGCAGCTGGAAGTGTGCGCACTTCAGGAAGTGTCTCCTTGGCCAAATATAATTGTTTGGGCAGTGCAGAACCCTGCAGCAGCATGTCTCTGTCCACACGTTTCTGTCTTCTTAGTAGCCTGCAAGAGAAACATTCTTCATCTTCAATTAGCAATTTTAATGGATTAAAGCCCATTGTCTTTACTTAGTATAATTTTTAAAAGAAGCATGTACAGGAAGGTTTTATAAGTACAATCTTGATATACTACTGTATTTGTATAAAAGTATTGCATAAAAGAAGACTCACCATGAAGAGACAGTAGTGGTGTTTATCGGGACCAGAGCCAGGCTAGTCTGTCCTAGAACCGCTCTGCTGTCCTCCAGCAGCTGTTTCAAGTGGCTGTATACCACCACGATAGATTGTGGAATTGGCAGAGTTTTTCCTTGTGTGTCCTTGGGCCTGTTCCTTGCTTGCTGAAACTCTTTCAAAAGCCGTAGGCAAACACATTCACAGACCCTGTGGACTTCAGGGTCCTGAGCCGCCTGCCCATGAGTCATGAACAGTCTATGGAAAAGAAGGATGATATAATCTGGACTGTACACTGGGTTAAAAACTAGTGAAGCTCCAAATAGTCAAATTACCTCTCTGCTGCCTGCTGTCCTGGAGCAGAGCCACTCCGCTTCCTGGATGCTCTCCAAGGTCCTGGCAAAGTCTTCTTCTTAACTCTCTGGCTATATTTTGATGGCACCTTGTCCATGGCATGCAGAGCCATGTACAGCTGGACTATGTCGGCCTCCTCTTGTGATGACAAGGCAGTGATCGTTCTGTTTAGGCCAACCAGGTAGGCTGCCAGGGCATCAACTGCCTCCCAGCCCAAGACACCTCTGGAATCACACTGTGCACTCTGAAAATTTAGAAAAAAAGACAACCACAGTCCAATAAATATATACGGTGTTGTAGTAATTATTTTGAATTGTACATGCATATATTTTAACTTTACACACGGTTGACAATAAGTTCTTTGCACTGCACAAGATATATTTATTTAAAAATTAAAAGATGGTACAGCATAGCAACATTACCTGGCCTGATGTGCTAGGACTTGCAGTGTCATCCTCCTCTTCCTCAGTGACCTCCTCATCAGGTGATTTGGGTCCAGTGTCACCCACCTGACCGGTCACCTGGGCCTCTGCTACTGGAGGGTCAGAGTCATCAGCCCTAAGGTCAGCTGCATGGCACACAGTCGTGTCAGTTTCATCATCTTCGGGATCCTCTGGGGGGACTTCAGGCATGTTATTATGGTGTGCAATCAACTGGTCGCCTCTATTGGACTGGGCCAATAAGTACTCCACTGCAATGCTCTCCCCTGCAATAATGTTTGGCATATTGTTAATGGGGAGAGGACACACACACACACACACACACACACACACACACACACAAACAAACAAGGAGAGAGAGGAATACTCCAATGCTCAGCATTGCCCTGAGAGATATCTTACCAGTGGGTTTTCCTGGAGGGGTGAATTCTGGCATCAAAGCCCAACCAAGGACCCGTTGGCTCATGTTGTTTAAATGAGACATTAAGCAGACATCAAATGTCCTGAGGGTTGAGGCCCCCACCACAGATACAGCTTCTTTTGCCCGGCTCATGTTCCACCTCGAGGCCCCCTCTAACATGTACATTTGTGTGTGCATGGCATTACATCTCCATCCTAAGAATGAAAATGCACAGATTCAGTCAGCAATTCTTTTAAACTGAGGAGATACAAATTTAATGACACAGTAATAGAACATTAACAATAGAATAATGAGACAAGTAGCTCGTCGTAAATTCCATGAAAATAGTACCTAGGGTTCTACTTCTATAATATATAATATATATAATTTATATATATATATATATATATATATGTTGACATAATAGCAATCTTTTCAACTTAAAAATCTACAGAACATACTGCAATTTAACATTCAGAATTTACCAGGAATGAAGGCACACTGGTGGCGGTGAAAACTCTCCAGCGAGGATGATCCCCTGCCACACCTAAGCACATTTAGGACTTTGCCACCCTTCTGGAGTGTCCCCGTCTTTGTGTACAACTCTACATGTGGAGGGTCCTGGATGCACTCCAGGTGTTTTTGTTGCATCTCCCAGACATGGTGCATGCTGTCAGGGTTAACCAGACGAAACCCTGTAGTGTCAGTTAGCTCCCACACTGATTCCAGCAGCCCTGAAATCATGGCCCGGATATCCTCAGCCCTGCGTGTCCGCCGCCTACAGTGCTTCGCCAGTTCACCTGGGCTGATGCTGACCATGAGCTGTGCCTCAGTAGGAGCCTGTCCACCATGGCTGCTCTTCCACTCCCCTCTCTTGGCCGCTTTAAGTTCTTTCACATCCTCCTGATCCCACTCAAAGATACAGGAGGAAAGTTTTGAACAAAAGGTACCGTAGAGAGAGTGGTGCTCTGTAGTAAGGCCACAGTTGAATCTTCTCATAAAATGGAAGATATCTAGCCTTACAATAGACTTCCATGGCCGAAAAAGATTTAGTACCGCAGGTGCACCTGTGGAGGGGGAAAAAAATAAAAAAAGCTTGCATTTGATTTCTTTTCAACATACTTTTCAGAAATTATAAGATATTACAACTACATTACATTACCATAATACTAATTACCATCGCCAATAGGGAAAGGGGAACTTTTTTCTACACCACTATTAACTTTTGTAAAATATATTGCGATGCACATTTGATAAATTAGTAATTTGAAAATCCCACCTGATTGACTGCAGCAATCCCGGTCAACATAGATGACCTCAGGCTCTGGCTCGCCAGCATTCTGGTAGCGTCTGACGATGCCCTGGCACAGCTCCTCCAGTCCTGCGCCTTCAGCTGTTGTCAGAACACTGTTCAGAACCTGGCCAAGCTCATTGCCAATGTTGGTCATCCATGCAGCCGTGTCCCCAATGCCACCAGCCAGCTTTTTGGTGATCTGAAAAACAAACATAAGGAAACATAAAATCATTCTGACAGGCTTAATGATGCATTTTCTTATTTTTGTTATGGTGCATTAAAATATATATAACACAAATGCACACTTTTTTGTCATTATGATGAAATTATATCTATTCAAATTACTTAACATGGCTGAAAATAAACCTCATGCTCAAACATTCATGTACTGTACCTTCTTAGTAGAATCCATCTTCAGGATTCGGCCATAGGTGGAGGTAATCACCCCCTTCATCTCATCCAGATGGCTGAGGATGTCGTTGGAGTGGACAGTCTCAAACCACTGGGCGAGTGGAAGTGGCCTGAAGGGTGCAGGTGCAGAAAAGGCAGGTGCCGTTGCAGATTGGACCAGGGCAACCTTTCTTAAATGAAACTCACAGTCAGAGAGGTACTGGATGGTCCGTCGTGCCCACTCCTCACTGTGGACTTCTTCTACTGCTGACTGGAGGTAGGAGGAACTGTTGCCGCTGGTCCTTGGCCTGAGGAAGGTCACACATTTCCTGTCCAGGGCTAGCTGAGTGGTCAGCACTGCTGGAAACAGGGTCCTGTGTGCCACATCCAGTTGTGAAAGGATGTCCTGGCTCCAAGGGCATACTGGCAACTTGCATGCACTGCAGCGTGGATAGTCCACACCCACCAGATAGTAGCGGCAATCCATGTCGATCACCTCCCTGACCTTCGGGTAGATCCCTGAATGATGCATCTTCCTGCCACACTGTGGGCATTTAAGAGGAATGCCCCACATCCTCATTGGTGCCCACAAGAACATCCTCTGTCGGAAGTACCACCCGGGCTCAGGAGGAGACGGCTTGGGCTGCATCGGTGGATAAAACCAGTTCGCCTGGATCTTCTGCCTCAGCTGCCCTGTGGGCTCATAGAGGCACTTGGCAATCCACACCCAATCTGCTGGCTGGAGGACTCTCTTGAACTGACTGGGAAGAAAGCTCTCCCAATCAATAACAGCCTGAGGCAGAGATGGTGTGGGCTGCAGTGAGGGAGCTGGACGTGAGGATGGAGTGGGCTGTGGAGATGTAGAGCGCCGTGGAGATGGTGGTGAGGGCTGTGGAGTTGGAGAGTGGTGCGGAGATTGAGTGGGCCGTGGGGATGGAGTGGGCCGCGGAGATGGAGTGGGCCGCGGAGATGGAGTGGGCCGTGGGGATGGAGTGGGCCGCGGAGATGGAGTGGGCCGCGGAGATGGAGTGGGCCGTGGGGATGGAGTGGGCCGCGGAGATGGAGTGGGCCGCGGAGATGGAGTGGGCCGCGGGGATGGAGACACTGGTGCTGGCAGTGGAGACGGCAAGTGCTGCGGAGGTGGTGCCAGCCGTGGAGATGGTGAGGGGCACGGAGATGGTGTAAGATTTTTTGAAGGGCTGACACGTGAAGCCAATAGGGCCCCATAATGGCTGGACTCTATGTGTTGGAGGAGTCCAACAGCACCCTGGACCCTGGCCCCACAGCTGTCACACCTCTCTTCAGAGTGGTAGTCAGACAGGTGCTCTGAGAACTTATCTGCCTCCACAACCACACTACACAGAGAACACTTCACCCCCTGTAATGTGCTTCCCTCCTCTGAGCTGCCGCCTGCGTTTACCTTAGGCCCTGCTTCAATCAAGGCCTTATCTATTGACTGGGAGGAAACAACAAAAGAAGGTTTTACTATTCATGTTAAATAATTTCACCAATTATTCTAGATCAGGGGATGGTCCATAAAATAGTCTATTACATGATACAGGGACGTATCATGCTTTTGATATATTATATCATACTGAGAAAAACATGTATAGCCTGAATGCACTGTAAGTCGCTTTGGATAAAAGCGTCTGCTAAATGTGTAAATGTAAATGTATATCATATACCTACCTTATGGAACCCACAAGTGCACACTATTTGCCTGCCAAACAGGTCCACCTTATTCCCTCTTTGCAGGGGACAGGCATCAATCCGCTCCAGGGCCTCCTTCCATTTTCTGCTTCCAGGCCTTTTGCCTGTACTGAACTGGAAGGTGCCCTGAGCATACCTATGGCAAATATCATTCCAATAGGCAGAGGATTTGCCTGTTTTGGTCATATCTGAAAAAAATATTGTGGAACAAATCAATGTAGTTGTGCATTTCTTGGCAGTTGCAATCGGCTGTGTTAATATAGCAGTGGTAGAATGGAGTTTTTTGGGATTGAACATCTGTTTTGATAACATGCATTTTAAATATACTTGTATACCTGTATATAGTAGCATTCTATTTCAACTTTTATATTGTTTGAACAAGCTAATATTATTTAGCTATAATATAATATAAATTGAATAGAATAGTAGAATAGAACAGAATAGAAAATACTTTATGTATAAATGTAAAATATACATAAAATAATATATATAAAAAACTTGCATTAAATATGCATCAAATACACAAATATACATGCATCAAATATACAAAAGCAGACATGTTGAGTGGTGAAATATTTGGAAGGATGATAGTTTTCAGCAGTAAATTTATTCCTACTATGCAAATAGCTTATGATGAAAAATTACAAAATCTGTGTTTGTATATAAAGTAGGAAGAGAAAAAATGAACATAATGATTTATGGAAATCAAAAACTAGATATTTAATGAATACCTGGAATAATACATGATTAAAATACATTCAGCAAAGAATCACTCAGTCATGACTGAAATAACATAATGAATGAATACTTGGAATGCTGAATGATTAAATTAAACTCTTGCAAAGATATAGAAAATAAAAACTCAATCAGGTAACTTTAGACCCATGTTATGCATCAAGGGGTTAACTAGCGTTAGTGATAACTGTTAAGTTAGCTTGTCTTGCTAAGTGTCCAAATCATGAATTAATGTTTGAACAAATAAATTAACACTAGTGTCACGGATTTTTAATTTGTAAATTGATAACGCTTACCTTAATCTCCGGATAGCAGATGTCCAGTGAGTTGCAAACAGCTGGAATGACACGAAACTCATTCAGCCAATCAGCGGCGAGATTGGCTTGTCAACGATTGCTGATTGGCCCTTTCCTCTTGATAGGAATTGATTGGCTCCTTTGCCCCATCTGTTCGAAGGTTTCGGATTTGCGTTAGGACCTGTTTGGATTTAGTTAGGAGGTGTTCGCACCTCGTTCGGACTTTGTTCGGAAGTGTTCCGACCTCGTTCGGAAGTATTCAAATGTTGTTCGGAAGTGTTAGGAAGTGTCCAGCCGGCCGATCGCTGGAAGCTACGGCCACGACTACTCCTGGCTGCGGCCTTCCAGCTCCCTTGGCTGCAGGAGGGCTGAACAGGACGTCACCGAGCTTCAGACACAAAAATCCAGCTGAAGGATGAGGTGGCAAAAAGGAGCCCGACGGCAAAAGT